>JAJOZX010009551.1:0-148610 GCA_023014485.1 Bathynomus jamesi
AAAATTATGATAATTGTTACGTCACATCTCATCTGTAGTTGGCCTTTTTTTTCCGTCATAAAGGCCATAGAGCGAAACAAAATTTGTCCGAAGCATTGACTTTTCCTCAGTTCCTTAACTGATACTTTAATTACAATTTCACCATTTTGTAACACTTTACCAAATAATTGGCTCCCACTCCTCGGATAAATGCCGGCTAAGGCCCCAATTTACCCTTCGCGACTAACCGCTTCAAGTGCCACAAAACCCTGTTGAACTCACACACGAGAGGTCATGCGCGCGTGATTTATATATATATATATATATTATATATATATATATAATATATAATATATATATATATTATATATATATATAAGATGCGCCTCGGTTGTGTACTGGTTAGCATCGCTGACAATTACTCCATTGGCGCGGGGTTCGATTCCTGGTGACGGCAGGCGGCGCGCAGCTAGCCCAAATGCTCATCCTTCCACAATAAAAATTTGGTTGGTAGATAAATGGGTACCGTGCGTAGACTAAGTAATTAAATCGCTGGCTGCCGATCGGTACCGGTAGGTCGTGAGATCCAGTTGGGCAAGGACTTTGTACTTTCTGACCACCTGTAATGGGTCGTTTTTCGGATACCACGTTAAGCTGTAAGTCTAAGGTGGAACACAAGCTTGACCTTCACCAGAATGAACAATTCGGGCGGAAGCAAAACCAAGGTTATAAACCTTCCCCGTCTTTCAAGCTATTGTGAAATCATCCTACGGTACGTAAAACAAATTATTAATATTATTAAATCTATATAAAGGTTCATTATATAACATAATCATATTAAGACATGAAAGGAAGTCCTTCACATCTCTAGCTCCGCTTGAACAAAAAGGAAATTATAATGAAAAAGGAATTATAATGAGTTAAATAAAGGATTCTCAAAGAAATTCAAAATTTATTACTACACTGTAACTGATAATGTATTTCACGGTATGATATTATATTATATTATATTACGGGAAATTGTTTGTGAAATAACATTATAATTACATTCCGCTTAAGTTAGTGTTCAACAGACTGTATGAGGTAGCTTTGTATATTTTTTCAATAAGAAAAATATATACTTTACAATGTGTGTGTGTGTGTGTGTATATATATATATATTATATATATATTATTATATGTATATATATATATATATATATATATTATATATACAGTATGTATAGAAACGACGTAAGTATAGAGGAGTGTTCTGCACACGAGGAAGAGAAATAACGAACAAATGAAAAATGAGGTGACCGCCGGGAATCGAACCCAGGATCTTCCGATTGCCGGTCAGATATGCTACACTACACCACGGGGAACACGTATTGAAATGTGTTTTTCAAAACAATGGCAACCATGTAGAGCATATTATATAAATAAAAATGGTTGTCCATAAAAAAATGTTTATTTTTCCTATGTATGGAAACTTACGGCCCACCCTGTATATATATATATATATATATATATATATATATATATATATAATATTATATAATATATATAGAGTGTAACAAAAGTTCTGTTACCATTAGAAATAAATGCCTTCTCGTTTTGTTTCATGTTTATAACCGCTGAGCAATATGGCTGATTACACCTCGCGAGAAAAAGTTAAATCAGTTTCATTTCATGTAAATGCATGGTAGAAGTCAACCGGAAGCATGTGATTAATTCCACAGACTTCATCCTGATAGACCGAAGCCAAGTTATGTAATGGCTGGAAAGGTACTGAGGCGATTAAATGATATTGGCAGTGTTTTGGTCAGACCTCGTAGTGGGCTTTCTTCGTTCCTTACTGGCGTAGTTCCTTACGCTCCTATGTTTTATTCAGTGACGAAGCATGTTTTCACCAAAACGACACCGTCAAATTCCATAATTTCCGATATCGGAGCGATGATCATCCACATTGGACTGAAGATACACGTGCTCAGATCGATCCGAGGATTTTAACAGTGGTGGGCAACCTGCGGCCCGAGAGACATTTTACTAACCATTGTCCACATGAATGAAAATTTTGGAATTTATATTAATATTTCCATAATCTACTGATAATTTTGTTCGATTTAACAAAATTTCTTTATATTAATCTTTCCTAATCTACCAAAATTTTTGATTAATTTAACAAAATTTGTTAATTTAATGAAAATGAAACCGTATTTATATTATGCAGTGTAAGGTAAGCATAAGAAAAATGTTTCTTTTGCGTTACTATTTGAAGTTGATCACAATTCAATTAATATATAAATAACAATAATAACTCTATGAAATTTTCGGGCTGTATTAACTGTATTTAAGCATATTCGTGGGGCCATGAGTAGTATAGCCGAAAAAGGGGAGAGTGCAAGAATGTTGCAAGTGATGACGTAATGTTGCAAAGGGGGGTGGGGTTGTTGCAAAGTGGGGGAGGGGGGTGGGGGTTGCAAAAAATAAAAAAAAAAAGAAAGAAAAAAAAGAGTACTGGCCTTTGTTGCCAACCTAGGTTGCAAGGGGCATGCAACTTGGGGGCCTCCCCCAAGCTATTCCCCCCAAAGGACCAGAGAGAAAGGAGGAGAGGTGTTCACCTGGCAGGAGCCAAGTGCATATTAAGACTTCAGCCGAGTAGGCGTTGTTTTATAGGCTCCTAATCAGCCAGAATCAGCCAGTTGACTGAGCCAAGGGGGGAGGGGTACACCTGAAGGAGAGAGAGACACCTGAAGAAGAGAGAGAGGCCTGAAGGAGAGAGAGACACCTGTAGAAAAGAGAGAGAGAGAGAGACACCTGGAGGAGAGAGAGGAGTTCTCCCACAAGTTATTTTCGTTTTCCTAACCTAAGAGGCCACTAAGGGGTTTTACCAAAGGGCCTGAAAGAGAAGGACCAGAGGTCCTTGCTCGGCTGGGAGCCGAGCTTGAATGAGTCTTTCATCAACTTCTCGGTCTTTTATAAGCCTCTATTCTGGCTGAGTTGCCAGATAGCGCAATGTATTCCAGATAACGCCATGTATCCCAGAAATATTAATCATCCATTGTGTAACACAATATGACGGTAGTTATTCCAATTAAATTATGTTTATTAAATAAACACACACTCAATCTTTATTAGTTGCATACCTTTCCAGTTTTTTTGCAATGATCGGATTGCTCTTGCTAGATATATATTATGCTATATATATATATATATATACACATTCTTTTAAACATCTTATGTTAGGTATATGTAAATATATATATATATATATATAATTTTTTTTTTTCATATTATAACATTTAATTTTAGTTTAACGTTTAGAAGCAAATTTAACATTAACTTGAACTTCATTGAACTTGAAGTTAAACTTTTCGAAACAAATAACATAGTTTACCACACATAATTCGAAAACTTCATAATAGAAAATAATTAATTTTATGGTTAACTAGTTTATTTCGTTTACTATAATTATATATATACAGTCTTTTAAACAGCTTATGATATATATATATATTATATATATATATATATATATATATATATATATATATATATGAACTCTTTCAGCTAAAGAAGCCTTATGTATAGAATTGGTTGTGTAATAGCTGATATTAAACTCTTTCAACATGTTCTGAAAAGCACGGCGTATAAATTCCTTCCCCATATCCGTACAAAAATAGCTATATATATATAATATTATATATATATATATATATATATATATAGTTTCACTATAGATGTATAGATGTATATAGGGTTTTACAATAGATGTATATAGTGTTTAACGATTAGAATAAAATATAACATTAACTTGAACTTCATTAAACTTAGTTAAACTTTTCGAATGTTCTGAAAAGCACGGCTTATAATTTCCTTCCCCATATCCGTACAAAAATAGCACTTCAAGACATTATTGTATAGAAATAAGGTAACACAAGTACTACAAGAAATAAATAAAAGAAGTACCCACAAACAAATCTGTAGTGAAACAAAAAAAAGCAAAACAGGCCGCGTGACCCTGAACATTTTAATGAGAAAGAAATGTACCTTAATATTATGTTTATTAAATTCTCCTAAAATAATTATATAAGACCGAAGTAATGGTCTGACGTTGGGGTGAATCCAATTAAATTCTGTTTATCAAATAAATAATTTTACACACTCAATTTTCATTATAACATTCGAATATCAGTGGGGAAAAACGAACGGAAATGAAAATTTATGAAACAATTCAAAACAGACGATCGTCATTCCCCAAACCCCGTATATATATATATATATATATATATATATATATATATATATATATATATAAGTTGTATCGAGATGAAAATTTATGAAACACACATTTCCGAGAATCTGTTCAAATCGGTTCACCTATTGCCAGAGGCGATTTTTTTTTCTGACCATAAATGACCTTTCTCACAGACAGCTTGAACAAAACCTCTCTCGACTCCATTTCTTAGATATGCCCACAATTATATATATAATATATATATATATATATAGAGAGAGAGAGAGAGAGAGAGAGAGAGAGAGTTTTGTTCAAATAACGGGATATGCTTGTATCTTTTGCCATTGTGTTCGAACACAATTGTTCGAGCACAATTGTTCGAAAACCATAGTTCGAAAAACAGTTGTTCGAAGCAGCAATTATTCGATGTTATAATTGTTCGAATGAACAACAGTAGTATATTTCTTAGATATGCCCAAATTATATATATATATATATATATATAATATATATATATATAGAGAGAGAGAGAGAGAGAGGAGAGAGAGAGTTTTGTTCAAATAACGGGATATGCTTGTATCTTTTGCCATTGTGTTCGAACACAATTGTTCGAGCACAATTGTTCGAAAACCATAGTTCGAAAAACAGTTGTTCGAAGCAGCAATTATTCGACGTTATATTGAATTGGAAAGGTTTTCACCCCACCTTAGACCCACAGTTTAACATTAGAAAATTCTGAAACCTGACTCAGTGCCAAAGTTCTATAAGAAACACCAAATAATTTTCGCTGCCCCTAGCGCAATTTGAATTGGAAAGGTTTTCACCCCACCTTAGACCCACAGTTTAACATTAGAAAATTCTGAAACCTGACTCAGTGCCAAAAGTTTTATAAGAAACACCAAATAATTTTCGTTGTCCCTAGCGCAATTTGAATTGGAAAGGTTTTCACCCCACCTTAGACCCACAGTTTAACATTAGAAAATTCTGAAACCTGACTCAGTGCCAAAAGTTTTATAAGAAACACCAAATAATTTTCGGTCCCCTAGCGCAATTTGAATTGGAGAGGTTTTCACCCCACCTTAGACCCACAGTTTAACATTAGAAAATTCTGAAACCTGACAGTGCCAAAAGTTTTATAAGAAACACCAAATAATTTTCGTTGTCCCCTAGCGCAATTTGAATTGGAAAGGTTTTCACCCCACCTTAGACCCACAGTTTAACATTAGAAAATTCTGAAACCTGACTCAGTGCCAAAAGTTTTATAAGAAACACCAAATAATTTTCGTCGTCCCCTAGCGCAATTTGAATTGGAAAGGTTTTCACCCCACCTTAGACCCACAGTTTAACGTTGAAACCGAATGTTCTTTTAAAATATAATTAGGATATATTTCTTTATATCCTCTCGACTTTCTGAAGTGCATTAGCATCCATTTTAAAAGTCAGTGATAACGCTTCTAAATCTATCTACTTCTATTAGGGCTTGCGATTCGAGATATACTAGTACACTAATAGGAGCGTCTATAGGCTTGGCGAATTCCAGCCGCACTGAGATGTTTCCGCTCTGCTGTTGGGTTAAATGGGTATTTACGCTAGCAGATAAGTCAGGTGTAATATCAAACGGATAAAGGTTCAATTGATCAATGAATTCTTCCTGCGTTACCCCATTACCAAGCTCATCACAATCACCTGCAATATGGGTCAGATTACTATAGGCTCTGGCACAAAGCGGTAACACAGCGTCTGATGAATAGTCCGTACCCATTGTTCCACCCAAAGCAGTGCCATTAACGTATAGAGTTATATTTTTAAGTCCGAAATTCTCGAATTTAAAGGCACTCTTTTTATTTTTCCATTCACCGAAGCGTGGTCCTGCATGCCGATTAATATCCTTTTAGGAAGATTCCCAGGGCAATGTTTTCTATCTGCTTCGATGCCAACCTGCAGGAACCGTATATAGTTTGATCTGCACTCTGTTAATAGGATATTTCACTGTAGCGTTTAGTAAATTTTTCTCAATTTCTAGTTGTTTTGGTGAACTTAATTTCACTCGCCGTACGCGGAGGTGTGTCCATAATGTGAACCACAACGGGCTTTGCACCCTCTTCTTGATTCGCATCCAGATTTAAGCAGATCTCAGGACTCGTGCGGGTGAGCTTTATTTTCATATCCACCCCGTTCACAAGCAACTTCTCCTGGAAAGTGAAATCTGTGTGCAACCGTCCAAAACACTCGTATATTTTTTTTAGAATTTTTAAATTTGTCCTTTATACTATTTTCATCTTTAGCTTGATAATATCCCTCCGCACTTAAAAAGGTAGCCTTCGCTTCTTTGGAAAAGTTGAGGACATTTTCCAAATAGGCTCGTAGATGATAGTACCCCGTGCCTGCCGATATGTTGGTCTGATTTAAATATACGTCACACTGGTTGAATATGGAGTGCAGAAAGTTTTTTTCAGGGTATACAGCATATTTGTCATCGCAGACCGTTCCATCAGAATGGGCTATACGTAGCTTAGCGTACATGTGCACACAGCTTGGATCAAAAAAGTAAGGACCTGAGCTGGGTATCACGAATTCTATAGGTGCACTCGGGGAACTAATTGTGTTTAAAGGGTTAATTGTAATAAAGTCACTGTGCTCAATAGAAACTTGGGTTGGCGGGAGCTCAAAAAGGGACAGCTCCGATTTACAGCATGTGAACTACATGGGTGGATGAAGCGTGCCATGGCGAAATAGTGACTCCTCTCTCGACAAGTGGTAAACAAACTATGATTCATGAGATCAATGTCCTTAGCTTATATCAGTCAAAAAAGTGGTCAACCATAGGTTTCATTCGCTTACAGCATTTCTTTTTTGATAGCCTTTTACGTTTAATACCACGTGACCCCTTCTTCTTTCGGGGAGCCCTCTTCTTCTTCCCGCCACCACGCATTTTTCTCTTTGCATCTTTGATGATTTCGTCCCGTGTACGCTTTAAATGTTTTTTTAGAGCCTCTTTAGGTTTAGCCCCGGCCAATATGTCTTCTGCAGTGTTAAGGCCTGATTGTAGCGCTTTCCTTCCAAGGTATCTGGCACCCCTCTTCAGCAAAGGACACAGCCGTACGTAGTATGGATGAAAAAATGGACCCAAGTCCACTACCGCGTGGTATCGCATCCTTCGATAGACGGTGAAAGGCTTTCTATCCATTATAACTCAGTGCGTCGAAAGTGTAGCTTCACTGTTAAGCTCCGTTACCGAATGGGAAGTTTTCGCCCTCAATCGTTCTTATATATATTGTGATATTGGTTATTAAATTAGTTGCGACATTCACATAATGGGGTCTGTCATATGTAATACTCAAACTCCTTCCTCTATGGTTGGGGATGTGAGCAATGCGCAGCAGGCGTACCTGGGTATCCCCAACAAACTGGTGCTCCACTATATTACTGTAAATATAGCACATGTCTGGGGACCTTTCAGCCAATTTCTCGATCTTCAATTGAAACATTAATCTGGACAAGTCATGCTGTGTCTCGTGAAATGTATCTCTTTGAAAGACTGCGCTATAGCGGCCATTGGCTAGAATTTGGAACTTTCTATGGTCTTTAATACGTCTGTTAGTCTTTGATTTTAGGATTAGTGTATGTGCAGGGTTGTTTACGACTTCGTATACTAAATCATTCGTAAGGTTTGAGTTTCTTAAACTTACGTTTAAGCCTCTCACAACATCCTCGGCCGAACCATATTGACCCGGCCCTAGTCTTACTTCTGTACTGTAATACCGTGCAATCTTAGTCCGAGCGATACGCATAGTTTCATCCATAGCTACCCAGCTTTTTCACACTCGTCAATGTCTCTAAGAATCGTAAAAACGGTTTCTTTATGTTCAATATTTAAAAAGACGGTGTCCAGCTGAATTTCGCATATCCCCACCTCATACGAATCACGACCCAATTCAATGTGCCCATGGAGTTCTGTTACAAAGTTGGCTAGTGGTTGTTAGGGTGTACAGACAGGGACGAGGAGGACGGGAGTGTGACGTAGAAATGGTTAGGAGCCATGTTGCATACTATTTAAGCTTCATTATTGCATCAGCTTTTATATAGGTGTTGAAGCTTTCTGGGTACCCTAGCCATTTCACCAGGTACATTTTTCTCCTTCCTGAACCTTTGCTTCCTAAAATTTTCTCAATTTTAAACATTTTTTTCTAAATTAAACGCAACTTTCTGCAATTCCTCGCGGTAAAAGCCTCCTGAGATTTCTTCCCCATTCAAATCTTCAATGTAATACATCATTATCTCACCTTTAGGTCTCACAGCCCTAACTTTAAAAATCTCGCGTGTCCATCCTTGCTCAAAACCCTTTGCGAATTTATTCCCCGAACGCGACAGCCTTACATAATCATTGATTTTGAAGCGCGCAGTGTGTTGGCGGTGGTGATCCATCTCTTCTCGGGAGCGTACCTCTTTGTAAAACTTCGTTAGGTGTTGCCCCAATCGTGCGATGGTGTGAGCGGTTGTAGGATGATGCCAATGATTCCAGAATTTCTAGAAATCTGTATGTGTTTTTATGTATAAAATAACGGTGCATGCGTTCCTTTATGGTGCGCTGAACTCTTTCAGCTAAAGAAGCCTTATGTATAGAATTGGTTGTGTAATAGCTGATATTAAACTCTGTCAACATGTTCTGAAAAGCACGGCCTATAAATTCCTTCCCCATATCCGTACAAAAATAGCCAGGAACCCTGTTTTCTTTTAACATTAGCGTTTGGTGGCTTTAGCAACTGTTTCAGGTGATTTATTTTTCAGAGGAACTAGCCACAGATATCTAGAGAATACGTCTATTATGAATAGAATGTAGCGGTAACCATCGTTATACACAGAATATCTTTGCATGTCTGTTAAATCTGCTTGCCAAATAGAATCAATCGAGGAAGCCGTTGTCTTGGCTGTTTTAAACCTTTTTCTCACAGGCTTATGAAGCGTATAAGCGTCCTGCTCCCTCAAAAATCTTTCAACATCTTTTTTCCGTACTCCGTAAACACTTCTGTACAGTCTATCTACGCCGCCGTAAGAGGATGGGGTAGAAATGTCATAATAGCGTTTAGTTAATACGTTAGCCATTTGCGTATTTTAGAGGCACGTGGGTAGGGTTGGTTTAACCTCTTCTTGCTCCTCTTCAAAGGTGTTACCGCCGGGGGTGACGGCGCCTTCAATTGTGTCACAGGCGTTGCATGTTCCAAGTCTTTTAACCTGTTCAGATTTCCTATCAACGTTTTAGGGACATTATTTGTTGTAGTCTTGCTTTAATATGCTTCCATCCTGATGGTGATGGCCTATCCCACTTTCTCACCAGATCATGGACAATGTCTACGATATTCGATCCCTGTACCTTTGATCCTTCCACAATGATCTCCCCTGTATCGGTCCATTGTATGGCGGGATCCTCATTCAATAGATTATAAAGACTTAAGCCTTACTCCTCAATGTAAGTGGGAGGGTATTTTTAATACATGTTCCATATGTTGTGTGGCTAATCTTTTTGGTTGGTCAGCTGTGTCGTCGGGCACAGATCCTATGTCGCCATCGTCCCCCGTGCTGTGCCTAATAACCACAGGAATCTCTGTAGGGCTCTTATAATTTTCGTACTCGTGAAGAAATTTCTGCAGAGCTTCTTGGTATAAGATTCTTTTCTCATCAGGTGTTTTTCACTGTTTAATAGGGCTAACAATTCGCTTTCCATTCTTTTAAGTCTGCTTTTACGGGATCTAGATACGTGTCTGGATTCCTTTGCAGTGAGGCGTCACCTCGTGGGGAATCACTACCACTTTCTTCATTATATTAATCTAGTCAGTAAAGGACCCAAAACTGAAAATAAGATGGGGAGAAATGACCCTCCTGTTTGTACAATAATTCGTTTTTTCTTCGCTACAGTTTGGCTTTTACGAGCGAGTGCACGTATTATGTTCTTGTAGCGGCGTAGGCGAGCCTTCTGATGGGTTTTCATTGATACATTGCAATTTATAACGTTAAGACAGATTTCACAGATGCATTTTAAAAAGTCGGCATCGATATTTTTAATAAACATCTGCTGCATAGCCCGGGGACGTCGATGATAGATTTTTATTAATTCACGGTATTTCTTTAGTCTCTTGTCATTCTGGAATATACACCGTTTCAGGCTCGTTTGGAAATATATTCGTTCGCAGAAGCACTCTAAACGTGTTTCGCGGATGAAGGTCGCAAAGCAAATATCCGTAACGCGTGCTTGTAGCTTCTTATAAACTTCCAAAAAACTCCTTACGCTGATTCGGGAACATTTGATTGGCTAATACCCCAATTTGTGATACATCTCTACGTGCGCGAATAAGACTAGATATTGCGTATTTAACGACACATCGCGCACGTATCTATTTTTGAAAAATAGATTCTGATTGATGAAGAACACGCTTATGTTAAGATGGTGGGAGCAAAGCTGGGCACTTGCGTTTTTTTTTGCGGTACTGCGGTACTGCGGTACCACCGCACTACCAAACGGTACCGCATAACGCAGTACCGCAAAGGATCGCTGAAAGTACAGGCTGTACTTTCAGCGATCCTTTGCGGTACTGCGTTATGCGGTACCGGTTTGGTAGTGCGGTGGTACCGCAGTACCGCAGTACCGCAAAAAAAACCGCAAGTGCCCAGCTTTTGGGTGGGAGTATACTGTAAATGTCTCGGCAAACGTTTTATCCATCTCCAACATGAGATCGTCAATTACAATGATTGTATGTTCATTTCCCTTTAACGAATTAACGTCATATACGCCTTTGTGGAACAAAATATCATCTTGGTACTCGTTGAACACTGATTGATACGTCGAATAGCACCATATAACTTTATGCACAAATTTCGAGAACATCTCCCCCTTTTCTTTAATGATTTTAAGCATAAACACAGTTTTTACCACATCCTGTAGGTCCAGATATAATACATGTGGATGGGCTCGTGAATCTGAATTTTTCTACAGAGTCCATTTCTAACACGTCACACTCCTAAGTGGGTCATTTACAAAATATTACAAATTTTGAGTGCTGTTCCTTATATTTCTTCTCCCACAGAACCGTGAATGACGATGAGGTAGAGCAGCCCATCATTACGGATGACCTCGACGACAGTGTAGTTGTGATCTCCTCCCCTGAACCCTCACCAGCGATACCGGTAACACGTCCAAAGCGGAGGTATGAAACTCCCGCGTCAGGTAAAAGCGAACCGAATACGCGCCTGTTGCAGCGGTAATAGATCCCCAACCCTCAACCTCTTACGCAACAAGCCCCCCAGCAGCACCTAATATATCCCCTTATTCATCCGCCCCCCGTTCTGTTAAGTCTACAATAATAGAGCCCCAACCATCAACCTCCTACGCAACAGGCCCCCCCATCAGCAGCACCTTCCGCTAATATACCCCTAATTCATCCGCCGCCCCCGTTCTGTTGAGGAAGATATAACGCTCGAATTGGTGCGCTCCGCAGCCCCTACCCCAGCCTTGACTAGAAATCGGTATAGAGTCAGGGTCGACCCTAGAGTCGTGTATAGCAATGGTATTGAGCGCGGACTACGCCGGGTTGTTAGAGCGTATTATAGAGTTTGCTCTTCAGAATCGCGACGAGCGTGAAGTCAGGACGAGTCTGTCCTTTGGATTCGGGTCAGATGACGGTGATGTAGACGATTATTGGGTGATAGTGCCATTTAGACGTTTGGCGGCTGAAGATGTAGAATATATATTAGGGCGTATAATGCAAGCCGCCCAAAGTAGTATAGCCTTCAATATGGACAACTTCACGGTAAATATTGACCATGTATACCGTGTTGCGGGTCATAGTGCCATACCGTATACTCTTAACCTCAATTCTCAAGCTATTTATAGACGGCATATAAACGTCGATCGTGGTTGCGGCTTTATAGCAGTACTCTTAGCACGTATGTTTACTGTACAAAATACACGAACTCAAAAAATTTGGTTGCCTACAGTCGTGGAGCGTGCCCGTAAACTAGCTGTAGACTGTGAACTTGAATTTGACTGTAATATGGGTCCTGAAGAGCTGAGAAGGGTAGAACAGGAAATGAATGTCCGCATAGTTGTGTTTGGGTTGGATGATCGTCGTAGGACTGTGTATGTTTTTAAAAGCTGTGTGAGAGATCGTACAAGGCCCCTACTTATTTTAGGATTGTCAGGGACAACGTATCTCCCCATCCGTAATATAAGGTGGCTTTACGCGAGTTATGACAAAAGTCGAAAATATGGGAGACATCATGATTTGTGTAAGGGGTGCCTCGAGTTTGCGGATGATATAGTGAGACATTGTAAAGAATGTCACATGGTATGTGAGCAGTGTAAAAGCACCAAATGTGAAAGCCGTGTAGTTGAAGCTGAGAAGAGACTGTGATGTGTGTAGACGCACATTTTTCAATAATAGCTGTTTTGATTTCCATAAATCAATTGGCACGTGCAGGAAAATGAGAATCTGTGAATGTGGTATGTTTCACACAATGGATAATTGGGGAAAATTTAAGCACAAGTGTGACGTAATTCACTGTCCTACATGCCAGGAGGAATATAAGGCGGATGGAGTAAAGCATGTATGTTATATGAAAGATGCTAAGCCTAAAAATAACCCATTTATAACTGTATACTACGATATAGAAACATATACGAACGCTGAAACCAGAGGTAATTCCACATTTACTTGTGAGCCAGACTATCTGTGATGAGTGTATGGATATCGAATGTGACGAGTGCCCCAAATGTGGTAAACGGACAAACGTTTTTTAAAACGAATGTCAGCGATAGTCCTGTGAAACTATTTGTGTCCTATATTGTCAAGTTAGCCGACAAGTTCAAAAAAATGTATATTCTCGCCCATAACGGGGCAAAGTTTGACACGCAGTTCCTTTATAAGGAGTTGCTTGAACACGAATCCTCTGAGATATTTACAGGTGATCCATTGAAAAGAGGCAACAAATTAATACAGATGCAGATAAGAGGCAATGTACAATTTAAAGATACTTTATTATTCACACCTTGTAAATTAGCAAAGCTACCCAAGGTGATGGGAGTAGCAGCTGAAGTTTCCAAAGGATACTTCCCTTACACTTTCCTCACCAGCGAGACTTTAAACTACGTAGGCCCACCACCCCCCAAACATTATTTTGACTGTATGGATGAACGTGAAGACTTTGATCGATACTACGACAGTTTTAATGAAAGTAACCCTTATAATATAGCTGATGAATGTGAGCGTTATTGCGTGAATGATGTGCGCGTGCTTAGAGTATGTTTCCAGGCCTTTAGAAGGATGTACATAGCCCGTTTCAAATGCGATCCACTGCAAGTCGCAACCACCATCGCATCATTATATTTTACGGTGTTCAAGAATAACTTCATGCCGAAAGACACCTTAGCCATTATTCACCGAAACAATCCCCCAGTTACGGGCACAAGGCTATTTACTGGCTCATACACCTACAGCAACAGACAGGTGTATACATAAAGCACGCCCGCAACACGGGTGAAGTACCCATTAAGATTAATGGACGTGTTTTTTGGGTTGATGGGTTAAGTGAAAACCGTGTCACTGGTGTGAAGACTGTGTACTCCTTTAACGGTTGCTGGTGGCATGGATGCCCCCGTCCTGAGTGCTGAATCACCGGAGATATCCACGGTAGGTCTCCTGCCGACTGTCTTGCATCGACCCGCACCCGCGATCAACTTATAGGATCACAGTTCACTCACAAAGTCTTGTGGGAGCATGAATATGATGCACGGATGGAGACAGACGAGGTGTACCGTGAGGAAATAAAAACGATCAAGCGTTCAATGGTGCTGGATCCTCTCAAATGTGGTGATAGCTTGTTTGGAGGACGTACAAATCCTTTCAGACTATACTTCCCACCTACGGAGGGCGTGAAGCTCCATTACTACGATTTCTGTTCTTTATACCCATACGCGATGAAGAGCAATCCGTACCCCGTGGGCGCTCCTGAGAAACTGGTGGGACCTAGCCTACCCTCCATCAATGAATTTTCAAAAATTTGAATGATCGTTACTTTGGGCTCTTTCGTAGACGTACTCCCTCCACGCAATTTATGGATGCCGATCTTACCTGTCGTTATCGACGACAAGCTCATGTTTCCCCTGTGCGTGAAGTGCGCGGAAGAGGATAACGGCGAATGTAACCATATACCCCACCAGCGTAAGCTCAGAGGCGTATATACAAGTCCTGAGTTGGCCCTAGCCGTGCGCCATGGTTATAGAATACTGAAGATACATGAGGTGTGGAGGTTTCAGCAGCTACCCAACCTTTTCACACCATATATAAACCCTTTTTGAAGGATAAGGTTGAGGCATCGGGTATCCGCGAGGAGTTGATACCGAAGATGAAAAGTCTGCCTATATTCAACGTTACCGCGACCGCGAAGGTATACAACTTGATCGTGTCCAAATTGTAAAGAATCCTGGCAAGCGCTTTAGTGCAAAGTTGTGTCTAAACAGTCTATGGGGAAAATTTGCGCAGAATACCGGCAGAGGGAGCATTCATTTGGCACAAAGTTATAGCGATGTCTGGGATTATGCCAATGCCCCCGATAAAGAGGTCATGGAGATCGTAAATGTAGGTAATACTTACGTAATAAAGTACAACAACACTGAATTTGCCACAGATACCTCAAGGGTTACAAACATACCTGTGGCCAGCTTCACAACAGCCTACGCCCGTATAAAACTTTGGGGTCTATTGCATTCTCTTGGGCGGAGAGTATTGTATGCCGATACAGATAGCGTGATATTCACAGAGGGAGGGTGAATACATGCCCACTATTGGGGAGTTCCTCGGCGAGCTCACTGATGAGATCAAGGATGAGTATGGGGACAACGCATACGCCGACTCTTTTGCCTCACAGGACCTAAGACTTATGGGGTACGGGTCAGGGTGGGGGAGGAAATGAAATATATCGTGAAGGCAAAGGGTATTACGCTCAACCATGCGAATCGGGAGGTTGTTAACTTTGAGTCGTTGAAGGATCTAGTATGTTTGGACGATGATGAACAACCTCCCCAACTAATTGTAGGCACCCACAATTTTCGGGCGCAGAAGCTGGGGGGCGTGAAGGAACTTAGGGTACGATGGTGTGCCGTAACACCTATAGGAAACGTTACCAGTTACCTGGTACCTATGATACCTTACCCTTTGGATACCAATGATGCTTCTAACTCACACGTCTTGTATATAATCGTATCTATTTGTAAATATATATATATATATAACTTGAATATCTCGTTTATTAAATCGTATTTGTAAATATATATAACTTGAATATCTCGTTTATTAAATAAATCATGTTTCAAATAGCGTTTCACTTTCTCCTTTGTGTGTGTGTGTGTGTGTGTGTGTGTGTGTGTGTGTGTGTGTGTGTGTGTGCAGGTGAAAGTTCTAAGCTCCGCCCACTGTAAGACCGTGAGTCATGCTACTATCTGGGAATCCCTGCGTGGTCAGTCGACCGCAGTAAGCCCGAGAGATCAGACGTGTATTCAGATCAGACGTGTATTCAAATGGCTACCTTTAATATTGCTTGTACAACGTTTACGAAATGGTATTCAGTAAAGTGCCAGGATGTGGTGGATACCGAAAAACTTCCTATTCCTCCCTCCTATGCCTCTTTTAAAAACACATTGGTTTGTGCGAAGTTCCAAGATGTACAAATACTCTACGGATGTTCTGGTGAGACCGTTGAAGGCTTTCGTTGCACAGACGATGTGCTGAAGTATACTGCAGAGCTAAACTTTATAAAGTCTCACATACACCGTGAAGTAAAAGAAACAACGCGTGCAGAAGAGAAGCAGCAGGTATGGATAATGAGTCTTGCTGATGGGTGGTGTGACAAGCGGTATTACGTCATGCTACACCATGTCGATTACTCATACCATACGACTGAAAATGTGAATCTCGTGATCATGGACAATCTTAAGTATTTTTATCACTATATTAACGTATATCATGATGAGGTTCGTAATGATGGGCAGAAAGGAAAAATATGAACATATGTTCCTCTCAAATAGTGCGCCGGAGTGTGGAGATGTTTAGTAAAACATAAAATGTTCCTAGTTCTTATCCAAACTGTCTGGTGCGTAGGCTGGTAGTGATATTCTTGTACCGAAATATGTACAATTCGACTCGCGGTCATACGAACAAGCCCATTCACGTATCATCGAGTCAGCCGCCCGTCGAACCATTCCTGCCTACCTGCGTGCCTCACACGGCTCATAGTTATCTCAGAGCTTGAGCCGAGTGGACGTGCGCTCCTCGAATACGATGGAACTTCCTTTGAGCAGCATTCTCAACGCCTCGTACGATGTGTCCGTGACGAAATCGTTGCGCGTGTTCAGGCGTAATTCCGGTACCATTAGCTATGTACTGGAAACGGAATGTAGACCGACAAACAAACGGGTTTATTTAAGTATCGAGGAGATGAATAGAATCTTTGTGATAGTTGAGAAGTGGAGTGAAGATCGTTATAAAATACCTGCTAACGTAGGTACAAGAAGAGAGCAGATTAGTGACGCACCCTCATACGCCGTTGTATGTACGTTGTGTATAAATAACGATCGGCCGTGCATTGATATACGGCTGATGTGGAAGAATGCTTCTGATAATAACGCTCTTGTTCCTACGCGAAACCGTTTCATTCCTCGACAGAATGTTTGAAATCGTCGGATTCCGTAAACTGAAACCTATATTAGACGCGCGTGTTACGGACATGCTTTATTTTGATACAGTACTTGAATACGCCTACACCGCTCTGCTCGATGGGTTTACCGAGTGTAGGGCTGGTGAGAATGGTCTAGAGCTGGACGTTTATTTAAAAAGTTTAGACTCTTTGAAATACCATGAACTTCGGTACAAAGCAATTGATCGGTACAAGGCTGAGCTCACCTACACCGTTCACCCTGAAGAACTATTTCTTTATATAACGCGCAGTTGTCGTAACGATTTAGAAGATTATTTCAATTGCCGCTATGTTGAGTGAGTTCACGATTGAAAAGCTCGAGTCGGTAGAAATAAACCCTCGATTGGAAAAGCGTGTTTATAAACTTGTGTTTAATAATGTAGCCAACGATGAACTCTTTGTGCGTGCTTTTGATTGTATTCTAGACGTATTTAAAGATGACTTACCAACCGGTTGTAAAGTGGGAACAAAAATAGTACTGAACGATATGAAAGCCCTTCATATCGAGTACAGGTTTCCCTATACTTTAAGCGGTGAAATATTATTAAGCCGCATATACTGCGTAATGCAGAGCAATAATGATGTAATTGTAAACTCGATTAAGACCGAGTTTAGTATTTTGAAAAAAAAGTGAATTGTATTTATATATATATTTTGCTTGACATTTCTCCTGTACTGATTATACGCATATTTCTATTGATTTGTGTTTTTATATATATATTTTGCGTGATATTTCTCCTGTACTGTTATGTACATATTTCTATTGAAGTGTATATTTATCTCTATTTGAAATGTATATTTTATTTTATATATATCCATATTTGTGTGTATATATATTTCCTGTACTGTTATATGCATATTCCTCAATTGAAATGTATATTTATTTTCTATATATTTATAATAAACAGAATGATGCAATGTTGTTTTACTTAATTGTTATGCCTTCTACTACCGGTATTCTTTTAAGAAATATAATAATGTATACAGTGGTATTGCGGTATCTGGCAACATTTAAGCCTTCTAAGCCAACTGGCTGATTAGGAGTCTATAATAATGTATACAATGGTATCTGGCAACTCAGTCTTCGATTAGAGAATACATGGCGCTATCTGGCAACTCAAGCCATTTACAGCCAACTGGCTGATTAGGCGTATATAATAATGTATACAATAATACTGCTAAAAAGAGGTATCTGGCAACTCAAGCCATTTACAGCCAACTGGCTGATTATGAGTATATAATAATGTATACAATGGTATCTGTCAACTCAGTCTTCGATTAAATGAATACATGGCGCTATCTGGCAACTCAAGCCATTTACGCCAACTGGCTGATTAGGAGCCTATAAAACAACGCCTACTCGGCTGGTCTTAATGTGCACTTGGCTCCTGCCAGGTGAACACCTCTCCTCCTCCTTTCTCTCCTCCTTCTTTCTCTTGGGGGATAACGCCGCCTCCAAGTTTTCCTTGTTGCACCTGCAGCATCCCCCCTTTGGGGGAATTTTTTTCTTTTTTTTTCTTTTCTTTTGTTTTTCTTTTTTTGCAACCCCCACCCCCCTTTGCAACAACCCACCCCCTTTGCAACATTACATAATAACTTGCAACATTCTTGCACTCTCCCCTTTTGAGGCTATACTACTGCCATGTTTAGCGCACACGCACATTTTTAATCTTGCGCCCCATTGAGATGAAGGAAGGCCACTCATGCGGCCCACACTAGCCTAGGTTGCCATCACTGGATTATAGTGTGGGCTGCGTTTCATGGCGACGTACCTTTGGAACTGTATTCTATTTTATGAAGAGAATGTAAACGGTGACGCGTTCTTAGCAATGACAGAAGAGATCTTACAAATTTATCTGGATGAAATGCCTCCGCAAGCCCGATTGAACTTTTGGTTTCGGGAAGATGGGGTTTCACTCCTTTACGCACGGACTGTTCGAACATGGTTGGAAGATAATTTGTATAAGAGGTGGATTGGATTTATTCCTGCTGAACTTGTTCATCTGGGGACATTAGAGTCGGTTGTTTACCAGATAAGACCACCAACTATTCAACACTTAAAAAAACAACATACAACATGAATGTAACACCATCAGTAAGGCTGTCCTACGTAACGTTCAATGTAGTTTATGTGATCGAATTAACGGTGTCAACACCTGACTATCGTACATTTTGAACATTTATTGCCTTCATAACAAATAACAAGTCATCGCCTATGGTAAAGCACTTTTGTTACAACGGTACAACCTATATAAGTATATACAAAATTTAATCCACCAGGATTCCAACCCAGGACCTCTTGAGTAGAAGTCGCGATCGCTGATCACTATCCAACGACGAGGTGAAAGCTAATACAACCTAATGCAAAAAAAACTTCACTTTTCTACATGAAGGTCAAATTATGATAATAAAAACCCACTCTATTAGAGTAGGTTTTTATTATCATAATACAACCTGGCGCATATTTCAATAAATATAGTGCGTCCATAAATTATCTTTAAAAATTCAATTGAAACTGAATTGAATTTGTAAAGGTGAGATATTTATACCCGCGCATTTATCTTTCAAAACTATTGATTATATCCAACAATGTCTAAAAACTCTTAAAATAACATTGCTGAATATTAACAAACAATTTATGAGAAGCAAACGAATTTGCTTGATTGAACATTTTAACTTCAATTTGAAAATGCATTTTCGATTTATAATTATAAAAAATGCCCAAACCAAATGAATTCATTCTAAATTCAAACGAAAAAATAAGTACCGACATCGTAAACACTAATGTTTTGTGACATGAAAATTCCAAATCGTTTGGTTTCTTATTTCGTGTCAAAAAATATTTAGGAAAGTACCTCTCAGTGAGGTTCCATATGGGGGACCGCATAGACACTAACAGGAACTTACTGGCTCCCATTTTTGACCCTATATACTAAAATTCTATACCAAAACTGGAACCTATGCAGTCATACCTTTCATTACTCGTAAGATTAAAATTACAAAAAGACCATTTAGGTACACCCTTTTGAACTTCATATTTACAGTGTAAATTTAATTAGTTGTAGCTCCCATTCTAACGTGTAAATAATTTCATACTGAAGATTTTCAAGGAAATTTTTACGTCATTAAAAAGTTAATATTTACTTTAAGCTCACGAGCCATTTTATAAATGCAGCTTCACAAATTTTGCCTCATTGGCTTCAAAATCGTGTGTGAAGCTTAAAATTTTGATGGCTGCGTTCTTTTGTATATTTAAAAATTTTCTCAATTTCATATAACTAAAATATTTAACAAGTTTCTCGTGTGTGTGTGTGTGTGTGTGTCCCCCGATATATATATATATATATATATATATATATATATATATATATATATATATATATGTGTGTGTGTATATATGATGAATAAAACCACGAAGGAAAGGAAACACAGAATGGTGCTCAAGCGCTTTCGTCTAATGACATCCTCAGGAACACTGAAGTACATAAAGAGTTACAGCCTATATATAGGTTACAGAAAAAAAAATATATATATATATATATATATATATATATATATATAATAAAACGGAGAGATAAAAATTTAAAAAAAAAAATTAAACATTAAAGGATTGTGGGAGGAGCATACAAATTTGTAAGGAAAAACTACCGATTTTTAGCACAAGATCAAATGAATTGTTTCTAACCAATGTTATAGATAATTAAAAAAATAAAAATACAAATTTATACTGGAACAAGACAACTCAATCCCGTTTTTGGATGTGCGTGTACATAGGGAAAGCCCAGGTTTTAAGTTTAGTATCTATCGGAAAAAAAAAAACAATTTGTCCTACGTACACTTTTACTCGGGACATGACACCCGCACTAAGAAGGCCATTTTTTCTTCAATGTTTCTCCGCGCCCTTAGGATCGCCAGTCCGGAATACATCGATGCCGAATTGGAAAAAATCAACGGTATTGGAAGTGATATGTGTTATCCATCTGCGTTTATGGAATCTTGTCTCAACAAGGCAAACGAACTTTCTATCGTGTGAATAATAACACTCGTACTTTGTCAAAAAATATTTTAGTACTTCCATTTTTCCCGGGCTTTTTAGGCATTGCTAATGTACTTAAACTTTTGGATATTAATGTAGTATTTTCATATAACAATATTGTGAAAAATATCATAGTAAAAAATAGCACTACCAGTAATTCAGGCATTATCTATAAAATTGGTTGTAAACAATGTGATTCCTTTCACATAGGTCAGACGGGAAAGGATTTGCACACACGCATAAAACAGCATCAATATTCCGTTAGAACAGGACAGTCGTCCAGTGCCCTTTTTGTCCATTTGTTAGAGTTATCCCACTGTATTGATTGGAATAATGCTTCAGTTTTATTTCACTCTAGCAACATTGTTAATAGAAATATTCTTGAGTCTGCCATTATCCAACTTACAAATAACTTCAACATAAGCAAAGGTCTTTTTCAACTCGATCCTGTTGTTTTGAATTCCTTCAGAACAGATTTAGATAAGAAGGGTAGAACGCTAAATCTTTGGTAAACTCGTATGCTACTCTAATAACTTTTATTTTTCAATTTATTTTTATATACATCGAACTTAAACAAGAAGGGCAGAACTACTCGTGCTAAAACCCGGGCAGATTTCCAGTATAAATTTGTATTTTTATTTTTTTAATTATCTATAACATTGTTTGGAAACAATTCATTTGATCTTGTGCTAAAAATCAGTAGTTTTTCCTTACAAATTTGTATGCTCCTCCCACAATCCTTTAATGTTTAATTTTTATTTTTTTTTATTTTTATCTCTCCGTTTATTGTATATATATTAGTGATGGGACGATTAATCGGAATCGGAATCGAGAATCGGAAGAATCGAGCATTTTTCAGGAATCGGAATCGGAATCGAGAGAATTGTACCATGATTTTCGATTCTTAAAACGATTCTTTAACTTTTAATTGAACCAGTTTTGCAATGTAAACTTTAAAATTTAAATGAAAGGATAAAATTTTTTATTTTTATTGTATTGTAGCTATACATTAAAACATGTATATCCATGATGTGTAATCAAGAAGATTAAAATGAATTGTTACAACTTACAGTTGATTTTTATTTTTAAACCAATCTATTATAATTTATAATTTATATTACCATACTCATAATGTAAATAGTTAATCTTACCAGAGTAAAATATGACAATTTCCAGAAAAACAAGTATAGAATTATATTTAAAAATATTGAGAATCGGAATCGGAATCGAGAATCGTATCGGAATCGAGACTTTTTAGTGGTATCGGAATCGGAATCGGAATCGAGAATCGTATCGGAATCGAGACTTTTTAGTGGTATCGGAATCGGAATCGGAATCGGAATCGTTAAAAATTTTGGTATCGTCCCATCACTAATATATATATATATTTTTTTTTTTTTCTGTAACCTATATATAGGCTGTAACTCTTTATGTACTTCAGTGTTCCTGAGGATGTCATTAGACGAAAGCGCTTGAGCACCATTTTGTGTTTCCTTTCCTTCGTGGTTTTATTCATCATAAATATTTTTCACGTGTTACTTTCGTGAAATAATTTTCATATATATATATATATATATATATATATATATCGGCTATTGATATATATACCTGTATAAGGTGTCATTGTTCTCATTGTGAAATTTTTCTCTGTGTGTATCTCTTTACTGCTTATTCTGTTAAATATACAACAATAGCGTTATATACTGTGCATATTCTATTTATTTATACTTCTCTGAATATATTACATTCAAACATTTTCATCAATTAAATAAAAGCGTCTAAACTTTATATATATATATATATATATATATATATATATATATATATATATACTGTGTATATATATATATTATATATATATACGAGTGTGTGTGTATATATAATTAAATATATACACGAGTATACAGAGTTTAGACGTTTTCATTAAATTCTTGAAAACGTTTGAATTGTAAATGTATGCAGAGAAGTGTAAATAATGAGATAAAATATGCACTGTATATAAAGCTATTGTGATTTATTTATAAAAATAATGAATAAAGATAAATGAATGGGTCATCATATAAAAATAGTGATGTTTGGTCCTGAAGACTGCAACACAAAAGTTAAGGTACTCTTCGGATCAATAACTCCTACAGCTTCGAATATGCGAGAACATATCGCGGGAGTATGTAATCATCTTCAGAATTGACTCTTGTAGTATATAGTCTTTGAACTATGTACTACGTACAGTTTAATAGGCATGCCTTTATTAACGCTTCAGGTATGAAAACATCAGTTTTTCTAATTCGGTGTCAAATCATCGATGGTTTCTTTGAGAGAGCTCGCGGAAGACCTGAAACAGGAGTCTGTCGACGGCCACGAGTCTTAAAAGGCTACAAAAAAATTTTCAGCTTCTCGATCTACTTGGCGCTACGATACTGAACGTCTTAAAGAAATGGTAGCCATTTGGTGATGTTGCATCCTTATGAATACCAGGAACTCCAAAAATATTCCCCAGAACTGTTAAGGGGTCCGAGACCTCGGCGTGAACCTCCAACTTACTGTACTGCCAAGGACCTCCGTCGTCACGTGAAGCAGCAAGTACCTTAGTGCTCATCTCAATGGTCCAAAGAACACTTCACAAGAAGTGAAGGTGCACAAAGCACAAACCTGCGCGTTTCTAGTACACCTCGATTACACTCAGGAGTCCTTGAAACAAGAAGATCCTCTGGTCTCATGACATAAAAACCGAACTTTGCAGCCAAAATCAGAAGAGATTTGTTTGTAGGAAAAACAAAAAAAGTCATTTAGTGAAAATATCATCAAAATATAAATTTTTAGTGTCACTAATTTATTTTTAGAAATTATTCATTTAATTAAAAAAAAAAGGTTATCTGTATGCTAGAGCGTCTCGTGGTTTGATTGGTTAGTTAGGGCGTTGCCCGGCAGTGATGAAACTCCGCTGAGTACTGCCTACAGGGTGGCCACAAAGTACCTTTACATGAAAAACTATGTTCTCTAACGATATGCTGTAATTTTACCGCAAAGGGATTTTGTGGCCACTCTCTAGAGCTGGGAGGTGGTCTTTTATATTTTATGTCACGATGAAGCGGTGGGCGACCACCTCCCTCCAACTGACTCTGGCTAAGGTAGCTAGGCTCTGGTTCCAACCCCGTTTGATGGGGAATATGGGTCATGGGTGTTACCTTACTTATACATACTATTTAGATACGGACAAATGCCAAATCATAATAGATACTGTATATATGAAAATAGATAGATATATATGAAAATGAATTAGGCTAAACAACAAAAAAGAGTATAAACTATTGCTGTTTGTTTGATCGTGTCATTTAACATTCTTCGCAACATCTAAGGTCATATGACGGATGGGGGACTACAGCTTTCCGTGGGATCCGTGGGTCGTTAAGTAATCTTGACGCGGAGGACAGTCTACTACTATCCAACTACTCTCCAAATCCAACGTCTCTTAACCTCGCTGATCGACGGGAAACGGTGTTACAACACTGGCCATGACGTACCCCCGACCATTTGAGTACTTATATACTCATATGACGGATGGGGGACTACAGCTTTCCGTGGGATCCGTGGGTCGTTAAGTAATCTTGACGCGGAGGACAGTCTACTACTATCCAACTACTCTCCAAATCCAACGTCTCTTAACCTCGCTGATCGACGGGAAACGGTGTTACAACACTGGCCATGACGTACCCCCGACCATTTGAGTACTTATATACTCGTATGTACTGTATGTATGTATATATACATGATGAATAAAACCACGAAGGAAAGGAAACATAGAGTGGTGCTCAAGCGCTTTCGTCTAATGACATCCTTAGGAACACTCATTAGACGAAAGCGCTTGAGCACCACTCTGTGTTTCCTTTCCTTCGTGGTTTTATTCATCATAAATATTTTTCACGTGTTACTTTCGTGAAATAATTTTCATATATATATATATATATATATATATATATATATATGGGATGAATTTCAAATTAAACACGTGAAATGAATGAATGCTGTGCTGCAAACCCACAAGGGTTTGCAGCATATATATATATTATATATATAATTTAGGGTGGTCCACAAAATGGAAGTATTTTAAATTCTTCCTCCCAGGGTTTCATTAGATTCCTTTTCCCAAATAACTTCTCTGAGCAAAACTTGGGTTCAATCGGTTAATATTTAGAGGTGGCTCAACTACCCCTAGAAGTCCACATTCATGGCTTCTGGGTCCCCCCCCCATATATATGGGTATTATCCGCTTGTTGGCGGGGGTATCATGGCTGACCAGGCCACTCATTGTTGCCCAGCTAAGATTGTGGACTTGTTAGAATCAGGAAACCTCTTTCGGTGCTCATCCACCACACTTAAGAGAAACTGGAGTTGATCTTCTCCTTTTGTCAGAGTTCCGCTGAAGGTCTGAATGAGAGCTACTGCCCTTTCAGCATGATCATTAACTACTTTGATGTTTCCTATGATTCTTTTAGCTTCTTGGAAGTTTTCATTCTCCTCCCAGGTGCTGGGGTCATCATCAAGAAAACTAATATTGATCGGTAGGGCCTTAAGAAGCTTTAATGAGTTCTTTGTGGCAAGAGTTTCTAATTTCAGTGTTGCTTTGCATTCCTTAAGTCTTTTTCTCTTTGAGAAGTCTAATGACCCCTCCTTTTCCCTCATACACTGGACCATGATTCCCTTGGTGTCTGGTGCAACAGTTTGATCGAAGAGAGCAAGGGCCACCAGCTCTTCTGATAAGTACCATAGGTGGTTTTCAAATTTCTTGAGAGCTGCTTTGGCCACTTTCTGGTCATGATAGTCCTTTAACTTTTGGATAAGATCCAGATCATTCTTCGGAGCTTGTGATGGAATAGGAGCAGTGATCCAGCTTTTTAAGTAGATTAGGACTCCAAAAAGGGTAAGGGTTTTCAGGTCCTTCTTCTCTCGAGGAGTCAGGGTGATTTGATTTCGAAAAAGCCACATTTTGATGGCAAAGATAACTTTAGCCATCCATCTTGCATAGTGCGTGCCAGCAGGACGTTTGAATGTGTAACTCAATTTTTTCACCAAGAAAGATCAAAGAAAGTTCCAAAAACTCTTTATAGTCATCTCGAAAATTTCCAGTGGCCAGATGTTCTTTGGCAAAGGCAATTATTTCATTTCTGAAAGGATCAACTTGCTCCTTCATCTCATCATCATCCTGTGATGTAGAGAAGGTTTTTAAATCAATGTAGTCCCACATAGATTGGAACCTTTTGAACAAAAGTGGCTCAGGGGCAGAAGATGAACCATGGACTGCTTCAAACACTCCTCCACACATGACTTCCATGCAATGATGCCTACAGGCAAAATAGAAGAGTGGTCGACCAAGTTTCTGTTCCAGAAGAACGCATGCTCCCCTGTTTGTTCCTGTATTTGATGCTGTAGTATCTGATAACATTCCGATTATTGACTTATCTATGTTCCATTCGGAAAGAAGATTATACACTGCAGCTGATTGAGCTTCCCCTGTTCCACTTGGTAGTTTGGGAACACCAAGCAGTTTTGAATCACCTGATTCAACTGAAGAGACAAGGACTGGGAGTCTGTCTACCTTTTCATTCTTGGCAAGTAGATTAGGGATCAACTTCCCATCCCAGTGGACAATCGAAATACTTGGACTAAAGCTAGCTTTAATGGCATGGGTTATTTCCCTTCGATGCCTCTCTCGGTGCCTTTTGATTGAAGAACGAGAGATGTTCACCTCTGAAAGATCTTGATCAAGGCTAGATGCAGTTTCAGCTAATACAAAGGTGGCCCTCCTGTCACTGATGCCAGTCCTGTCCAGAGCAGCAGCCAATTCAGGAGATATGATATTCTTTGCTGCCTTTTTCTTTGGTGGAGTTGGTCCGCTGGTAGATGGGGGATTAATAAGGTAATCTTCATCTTCTCTTTCTGACTCACATAAAGACTCAGAAGAAGAACTTTCCTGATCTAGCATAACTTCCTGTGAAGCAGCATATTTTTCTTCTTCAGCTTTCCGCTTCCTATTTACCAATTTCATTTGCTTCTCAGCAGCTCTCTTTTCTGCCTTGTCAGTCACCATATCTGCAGAGACCATTGATCCCACTCGTCCCGCTTTCCTTTGTTGGATCAAGAACTGCCGGTCTTCTTCATTTTTGATTAAGGTAAAGGCATCAGCATGGGCGACATCAAATAGGTTCTCCATTTCTTCCTGAAAGGTTTTCTCTTATTCTAACTGAGAGTTGCTTTTCCTCCCAGCATTCTTCTTAATCGCTTTCCACTCCAAGTGTAGAGCCTGAATTTTGTGAAGAATGTGGTCTTTCCTTTGAGTAGGGATTCGGGCTCTCTCCCAGAAGAGACGCAATTCTTCAAAAACAGCTTCTGAACTAGGTTTGATCTCCTTCTTCAAGACTTGATGATGGTGGAGGAACATGCGGAGGACCTGGCCACGGGAAGGCAGCTTGGCTCCAGTGATTGTTTCCTCTGACTTTTTCATTAAGTAAAATGTATGTTTATTTGACATTGCAAAACCTGTAAATTTAATAAATCTATCTGAAAGAAAAATAATCATTAGTTAATGTATCTGTAAATAATGTTTCTTTTAATTATTCACTATATTAATAAAGGGCATAATGGTATACAAAAAACAGCTTTGAGCCACCCCTAAAAGTTATTCGATTTGCCTTAAATTTTACATGAAATATGTTTTAGCTAAAAGGAACCAGATTATAGCCTGGGAGGAAAGAAAATTGAACTTCGATTTTTTACCCCATTCTGTGGACCACCCTAAATTATATATATAATTATATATATATAGTCAAAGAATTAGGTTAAAGAGAATATACAGTCGTAGAGGAAAAAAATCCAACATAACAAGTATGCTGTATTTGTTTTATCAGAACTTCAAAAGCTTTTAAAGGATAAACAAGACAAACGATTTGTTTACACAACTCCATTTATGAAATCGCATTTCAGCAAATATGGAGAACGCACGTTTTCTATCAAATAAAATCGCATTTAAGGGCATATTAAAACAACTAATTTTGTGTATATATATATATATATATATATATATATATATATATATATATATATGAAAATTTTCATGAAAGTGACCCGTGAAAAATATTTATGATGAATAAAACCACGAAGGGAAAAGAAACACAAAGTGGTGCTCAAGCGCTTTCGTCTAATGACATCCTCAGGAACACAGTGTTCCTAAGGATGTCATTAGACGAAAGCACTTGAGCACCACTTTGTGTTTCTTTTCCCTTCGTGGTTTATCATCATTCATCTATATATATATATATATATATATATATATATATATATATATATATATATGGTGTCCCAAAAAAAACTATATACTCTTTATAGCATCATATATTTTATAATTTAAAAAAAAAACCAAACAATATATTGTTATGGCAATTGCCAATGAAAGGTAATTAGTAATCTAAGTGATCAAAATGTTATAGCGAGTTGTTTGCATATAAAATTTAATTAACTACGCCAAGTGCTCAAAATGTTCTCCGGCGGCATGAATGCACTTTTGAATGCGTCTACTAACTGATTCGCAGACATGGACTAATGTGGATGCTGTGATGGTCTCGCACTTTTCCCTATTGTATCCTTAAGGTGTTCGAGTGTTGCGGGTCTTGCACCATAAACTGCATCCTTCAGGTAGCCCCCACAAGTAAAAATCAAGTGGAGTCAAGTCCGGTGAACGTGGAGGATACTCAACGCTTCCTCTTCGTCCTATCCAACGGTTAGGCAACGTTTCATCGAGGTACCTTCTGACATCACAATGATAATGAGGGGGGGCTCCATCTTGTTGAAAGTAAAAGTCGTCGTTTCCAAACAACTTCCGAACTGCAGGTATAATTTCCGTCCGCAGCATGTCGAGATATGCGGCACCGGTAACTGTCCCATTAAAGAAAAATGGTCCAACCAAACCCCTGGATGATAAACCACACCATGCTGTTAATCCTGGTAAATTAACATGTTTATCCACATAAACGTGTGGATTATCAAGTGACCAGTACCTGCAGTTGTGTCGATTTACTGTGCCATTCAGCTTGAAGGTAGCTTCATCAGACCACACGATTTTGTTGTATTGAAAGTGCATTCATGCCGCCGGAGAACATTTTGAGCACTTGGCGTAGTTAATTAAATTTATATGCAAACAACTCGCTATAACATTTTGATCACTTAGATTACTAATTTACCTTTCATTGGCAATTGCTATAACAATATATTGTTTGGTTTTTTTTTTAATTATAAAATATATGATGCTATAAAGAGTATATAGTTTTTTTTGGGACACCCTGTATATATATATATATATATATTATATATATATATATATATATGCTGTACGAGCAATAATGGTAAAAAAATAATAATTGCTTATTTTTTCTAATTAATCAATACATATACACAGGTCCGGCGCCAGCCTATTTGGCGCCCTTAGCAGGACTGCAGCTGGCGCCCCCACCCGCCTCCCACTTCACGATTGGGTTTGCCCACAAAGTAATCAAGGTACCATATTGAAGAAACTATTTGCCTTACACTGATCTATTTTAATTTGCTAATACATACATTTATTATAAAATTATAAAATTATTTCACAGTTCAAGAAAGTGTCATGACCAATCAAAACAGCGAGTAAAGCGAGGCATATGTAGTAACAAATCAGAACGCTCAAAAGTGCTAAAATATGCGTGCAAAAAGGACATATCTACTGTTTTTTCCAAGCAAGAAGGGCATATGTCACATAAAAACAGTTATTCGCTTATTGACGACTCCCGGAACTCATATTAAGCCGTAAATAAGCCGAGTCGCTTATTGACGACTCCCGTCTGTGCGCGCAACATTTTTAAATCGCTTATTTACGACTCCCGTCCCTAAAGGGTTAAAGGTCGTGATAGTGAAAGTTCTATAATGACCCAATAAGATGAATAAGTTAATTATGAAATATCAGTCAAGCTAAACTGGTGTACATACGTCGTACAACCTTTCATCATTTGTCTATGCTTCTCATTCCTTCATTATTTTTTTCATGTTGTTCTTACATAATACTATCAGACGTGCACAGGGCGGGAGGCGCTGGCGCCCCCCAGATCTTTGGCGCCCTTAGCATTTACTAATCTCGCCTAATGGAAGCGGCGGCCCTGCATGATATACAATATACAATTATTTACATTTCCAAATTGACCAAATTTAAAACATTTTCACATGATAGCCATCATTCATCAGTTTTGTGAGTATTCCACTTTCAAACTCCATTAGAGCAGGAACAAGATGCTCTTTTGGAATGGATCCAATAACCTCTCTGACTCTTTGGCGGAATTCTGCCAGATCCCTGGATTTGTCACGATACACGAGCGTTTTAACATACCTCATAGATATAAATCCAAAGGAAGTTAAGTTGTGTGGATCGAGGTGGATATGCTATCGTTCTACCATGACCTATGTAGCGCTGAAACCCATCAACATAATGGAATTCACCAAAAGTTAACGTTTGGTGTACGTCACTTGTCACGTGACTCAAAATGGGTTTATTCTTCTTTGGCGATTGTATCGGACTGGAGAGAACTATCTTAACGTGCTACACACATCTTTTTTCCTTCCCCAACTAAGGTCCACTGGAATTGACATGAGGAGAGTAATCTTTCAACAAGATAGGGCACCTCTACCCTATGCCGTTGGTGCTGGCATCTTTCTTACTGAACTGGATTTCCCTAAAAAATTCCTACAAAGTAACAGTTTCCTTACCAACTTAATTGATAGCAATATTAAGAGATTTTCAATGAGAAATTCTCTATAATACTGTTATAACAGCATTGTAATAAAAAATGGATATAACAGTATTATCGTTAAAAATAAGTTTTCTAAATTTATTAGAAAATATTACTACCAAATTAAAATTAAATGTAGTTTCACCCTAAGCCGTAGACTCAATTCTTTCTTTGAAATAAAAGACAAAATTCCCAACCCATCGTCTTCCTCAGTCGTTGATGGATATACTTGTAACGATTGCACGTCGTCCTACGTTGGCATGACCACGCGCCAATTTCAAATCCCTATTATTGAATACAAAGAACTACTTAAGTGCCCATTTCAGTAATAAAATAACAAATTCATCTCATTCAGCTACCCGACAACATTCTCTTCAGCAACCCCCCCCCCCATAAAATCTGACACCTTTAAAATAATTACTAGGACAAATAAAGTCCCCCTCCCTCTTCTCGAAACAAACTGTATATTACCCCTCAGTGAATCTAAGCCCTTCCATAAACTTCCTATTTTAAAATACCCCCCCCCACACACACACACAGATACTAACTTTAACAGCTGAATTTCTGTACCTAATTTCAAAAGGTTTTTTTATCTCCTAAAAATGATGAAACCTCTTCATAATCTTAATTTCAGTGTTTTACTCCCTATTTTTGGTGTTTTACTGCAGTTCTACTTCAAATAATTTCATTTCTCTTCACCATGACTCGAAGCGTTCTTTTTTTAAGGTATATTTTATTATTATTATTATTATTATTATAATGATAATAAACCGGTAATACTAAACTTTAAATTTGGTTTTGTAACTTTTTGGTCTTCATTTTTCTAACATTTAATTTTATATCTTAGCTCTAATTACCATTCTTAAACATTATCATTTTAATTATTATTATTATTATTATTAATATTATTATTATTATTATTATTGCAGCACTGAAGATGGCAACAGCAAATACCGTACGGTTTGCAAGTCAATAAATGTTCATTCTTTGACTAGTTCTCCTATTCTTTGTTAAATTAAGATTTCCGGCCCGCACATCTTTTACCAGTAATATATATATATATATATATATATATATATATATTATATTATATATATTGTGATGTACGGGGAATGTAATGTAGTTACGAATGGTTAATATAATTTAACCAGGAAATGGATATGCTCATGCAAGCTGAACGCGAGGCAAGATGGCCGTGCTTGAACGTAAAATGTAATTTTCTTTCGTTGAAGATATTCGTAATAAATACCCATTTATTTAAGCAGTAAGGTAGAGAGAACTGAATTGCTCGTTAAATTCTGTATAATTTCAAACAACAATTACAAAAACACCGGCTACACATGCAGTAGACTGGATGAGAGAAAATAAATTGAATTATATAGTACAGGGTGTCCCGTAAGTCTGGACCCATAGGGAAAAATAATAAAATTACAAAATAGTCCAAAAATTTATTTATAATATATTTTTTTATTATTTTTATTATTATTTTTATTATTTTTTTATTATGATCTTACTCCGCTGGAGTTTTATTGTGGGGCCACTTGAAAGCCAAAGTGTACGAGGTCAAACTTCAGAACATTTTCCACCTTAAAGCACGCATTGTGGAGGCGTGTCAAGAAATTTCTGCGACTGTGATTCAGAAAGTGCTGTCGCAGTGGAGATTGCGTCTTCAACTATGTGTGCGACACAACGGCGGACACTTTGAACAGATTATGTAATAAATTTTTGGACTATTTTGTAATTTTATTATTTTTCCCTATGGGTCCAGACTTACGGGACACCCTGTATATTAAATATGGCGGATTTCCATTCAGCTCTCCTCCCGCGCGTCCAACAAAGTAGGAGGATCGTACGCATTAGAAATACTCGCAACGTTCATTAAAAGAAAAATTCCATTATTGTTGGATTATTAAAATGTTAAATTAAATTCTTTCTAAGACGTTGTTAATATATAAACTGTGAAAATCATAGAAGAAAATATGTATATTTGGAACTATTTAGATTAACGCAGTCAAAGTTAAAAAAAAAAAAATGGTTGAATCAAAATAACCTTTTAATAATTCAGAATAATTTGGTATAAAATCGATGCTAGGTAGAAACGGGGGTTGATGTATTTATTAAAAATGCGAGACTCCATTTGGGATAAACAAAGGCAGCAGAAGCGAAACTGTATACGAAAAGTGGGTACGAGTGAGTGCGTTTTTGAAGGCTTGGACGTAAACACCTCGCGATTAAGATTGCGACTAGTGTGGAAAAAATAATTGAAATAACTTCGTCCTCCCTAAATTGTAACAAAGAAAATTCTAAAAGAAATTCGAATTGTGTCATTTGCGTGACTCAAATAAAAATAAAAGTGAATCGACTCAGTGTCCCCTAAACGAAAGAAAACGGAATGCGCTTTACAAATTCATAAAGTTAAAAATCAGTGTCTCAAATAAACATTGTCGTCTTTCGAAAATTTCATTGATCAGTGATGTTCCATTTTGATTTTTCATTGTATTTTGATTCACTCGTATTAAGGTTAAAAATATTGAAGTAATAATAGAATATGTTTGTAATAAGTCTTTTATTTACCTCCAATAGGAAGATTACAGGGAAATCTGATTAATGTTGTGTTCTTCGCTCCTTAAGACGCAAACAGGATATTTCATAATATATATATATAATATATATATAATATATATATATATATATATTATATATATACAGGAGGGAAAAAACAAAATCTACATATATATTACTTGCAACTTTGAAAAATGAGTAATCAAAATAATAGATCAATTTGAAGGACAGCGCATTCAGCACTCGAATTATAAAAAGCGAGAGTTGTCTGTCAGAGTTGTCTGACCGGTTCCATGTATATTCCCCCCATGAAAATTCCCCCCACGAAAATTCCCCCAGTAAATTCCACCCAAGGAAAATTCACCCACAGAAAATTGCACCCACGAAAATTGCACCCACCCAAAGAAAATTAGTTTAAGTTTAAAATGTGTATTATTATTTATAAATTTATTAAAATTCCACCCACAGAAAATTGCACCCACGAAAATTGCACCCACCCAAAGAAAAATTAGTTTAAGTTTAAAATGTGTATTATATTTATAAATTTATTAAAAATTTATTACAGTAAAAAGTAAAAGATTATTTCAAATTTATTACAGTAAAAAGTAAAAGATTTATAAGTAAAAGATATATTAAAAAACAATTATTCGACGTTTAATGAAGATTGTATGCAATGCTCTTGAGGAACTCTAAACTATCTGTATTATTATAGCGCTCCACTAGTCTCTTCAGTCTTTCATTTATGATCTGATAGGTTTTTCGTGCGGGTCGCGGGTAGCAAAAATTAACCAAACTACACGACTTAACCTAACCAATCGTCAAGGGCGTACAATTAACCTAAAAAAATAAGTAAAGAACAATAAATTTTTTTATTTATTTATTTTTATATATTAAGAGAAGAGGATTCTTTATACTGTACGGCATTGACGATTGGTTAAACTAATTTTCTTTGGGTGGGTGCAATTTTCGTGGGTGCAATTTTCTGTGGGTGGAATTTTCCTTGGGTGGAATTTACTGGGGGAATTTTCGTGGGGGGAATTTCATGGGTGGAATTTCGGTACACCATTAAACTGCTTTGCGTCGTTATAAGGGAGATTTTTTCATACTCCCCATTCTAGGCATTTAAAATCAAAAAGTAGCTGACAAAAATCACACCTCATCGCCACTGTTTCATCCGTTGCATCTTTACAGATACCACAGAGTTGAGTTGCAGGTATGCATTAATTTCCATGTTGGTGAAGTGACTCAAAAAGGGGGTATTATGGGAGGTATTGGGTGGGGGATGACTCAAGCTGTGTGAGGGAAATGATTTTCCGTTACTCCAGGGTGGGGGATGTGGCACGCTGTATACTTCTCACTGATTGGTCCTCTCGACTGTGGCTGCGGGGGATAATGGGGGATATTTGCGGGCACTTCAAAAACAAAAACTTTCCTCACAAAGAGACTCGGAAAAAAAACAAATGCTGTATATATTAATTCACTTTGTTTTTATTTACTTTTTTTTGGTATACGCCGCGATTTTTACTTTTTTAAAAAGAAATACCGCTATGCACTATCAATTAACTCACAATATCGGCACCGTTTAAAACTGATTAACTGCAGGATTTTTACTGTAATACCGGTTTTATTCAGACTTCGATCGAAACACGTGTAACCGCCACACACAACACACACACACTATATATATATAATTATATATATATATATATACATATATATTAGTGGTGGACCGGATATCCGCATCCGTATCATTTTTAACATCCACATCTGCACTTCTCTGACTGCGGATGTTATGCGGATATTACCTCTAATAAATTATGCAATTTACAATTAAATTAGCTTATAAAGTAGCTTATAATGCCCAGTCATGCACATTTCATGTAAAGTATTAATTATTAATGAACAAACAAATAATAAACCTCAAATATAAATACGTGGTAACACAGAAATTGAATGAAACTTGTTTCATTGAATTTTCTGTGGCTGAAACTCTTGAGAAAGTTATTATTTTTATCATAATGAAAACATTAATATAATTTTAATTCTTATGCATTGCCTGCCATAATAGTAATATCAAGAAATTTGAAAAATTGTCATATATTCATAATTCTATATTATATTCATAGATTAACAAAATATCCGCAGCCGCGGATATTGAAATTAAAAATACGCATCCGCAGATGTTGAAAAACTGACATCCGGTCCACCACTAGTATATATATATATATAATATATATATATATATATACTTGATCGAAGAGGAGTTTATTGACAGACATTTCTGTCATCGCGGCATTTCTACTAGCACATGACAACCTTTGAATAAACCGTCCAAATCAGCAATAAGGGATCATTGCCACCTACACAACCACCCACTACTTCCTACCAACTTCAAAATTATCAACTCAGCATACCAACCGACCAACCTTCGCATTCTCAAATCCCTATATATCCTTAGTTATGAAACCAACCCTTATCGACTATAGTCCCGCTTTTAACTTAAACACAACCAGATAAATTCTCTCGCCTTACCACTTGAAAAGAAATCTGCTATCACTCCTTTTCGCTTTCCAACAAATCTAATATTGACATTTCAACATCTAATCGTTTCCAACCTCTCTACAATCATCTCATCACCCTTATAATAACCTGGTAAGATACTGTTTTCAAAATTTGTCACCTTTTTAACCCTTTTATATTTTAACTGTTATTTTACCTCTCCTTATTTTATATACTTTTTTTATTTTTAAATACTTAATATAAATACATTATTAATATTATATAATTACGCTAATATATTGTTGTATACATTTTTTTGTTCATCATATTTATTCACTTTTGTACATTTTCACTTTTTAGCACTGATGATGGAAAATGAATTTTTCCGAAACGTCTCTAACAAACGTGTATATACCATCTTCTCGTCCTCTTATATATATATATATACTGTATATATCTTTGGTTATGTAATTGTTCATTAAAATAATAAAATATACAAGGTGGTCCAAAATTCCCTATTTATTTTACTGAAATGATAGTATTTTAGGATAAAAATGCAATAACATAATTATTAGATGTATATTTATTTATCAAGCTTAGGTCTAAGATGCGACGCGAGTACCATCAGCGTTTCTGCAAATCTCATATCTGTCCACGGCATTGCGGAACACATTCTCAAGCATCTCTCAGGTTATTTTAGCGACTGTCGCGACGATACGGGTTCGCAGATCCTGCAGGTCTGTAACTTTTGTAAATCTCAGACTTTATAAAGCCCCACCCAAAAAAATCTAATAGTTTTAAATCCCGAGATCGTGCTGCCCAGGGCCTGTTTCCACCACGTCCGATCCAGCGATTTGGTAAGAGCTCATTAGGGTACGCCCGAACGATGTTTGCATAGTGACATGGAGCTCCATCTTGTTGAAAGACAACAGTGTCGAGAATGCCATCTGAACGAAGTTGGGTTCGAGAAACTGCTGAAGCATGTCACGATAAATTGGCCATGTTACCGTAGCTTCTGCAAAGAGAAAAGGTCCGCAAATCTTCGATCTTGTCATACCCAACCAGACATTAATTTTAGGAGAATCTCTCTCCCATTCGTAGAACTAGGTTGGTTTTTCACTAGCCCAGATACGGCAATTATGTCGATTAACCTTTCCGCATGTGTGGAATGTCGCCTCATCGCTGAAGGGAATGTGGTTTAATAAGTTTTCGGAATGAATTTTTTTCAATCAATTCTGTACACATGGCGGCTCATTTTGGATAATCCTCTTCGTGTAATTCATGTAGCACTTGAATATGGTAACTTTTCTTTTTTAATTTTGACTTTAAAATCCTTAGAACGGTCGTTTTTGGTATGTTCAGTCTATGTGACGCTGCACGAGCTGACATTCTAGGACAGGGTTAGCGAACCTTTTTACAGTCGCGTGCCAAAAAGAAACATGTAAACCATAAAAAAAAAATTTGCGTGCCCACCAAAGTTTATATATATTACACCAAATTATAAACATTAAGTCTATTATTTTATACTCATTTTTTTGGATAACAATTCTATGCTTAGGCGTGCCAGGCAGATTGGATCGCGTGCCCAAATGGGCACGCGTGCCATAGGTTCGCCACCACTGTTCTAGGATTTGCTTCAAAGGTATCTCTTACTAATTCGACATTTTCTTGAGAGGTACCTGAACGTCCAGATCTTGCCTCATCATGAACAGACCCCGGTGTTGTTTTAAATTTGTTGACCAGCTTACGGTTTGTGAAATCTTTCGAATTTTTCTCGAATTTCTCTGCACTTCCCTTGGATACGTAGTGTTACTACCATCACACGTTCTTATACATCCATCATCATCTAAGGGGCCTGTAGAAAATAAAATAGAAATATCATTATTTCAGCAAAATAGATAGGGACTTTTGGACCACCCTATATTTCTACGTGCTTTACACTCGAGATGTACATACGACCAGTAATAAATATTAATACCTATATATCTTTGGTGTTTCCAAACTTTTGAACAGTTTACAGAGAGTTAACAAAAGTAAATAGACACCAATTTGATTGTCCTCAAGAACAAATGGTAAGGCTCATCAATGGGATGCCAGAATGTGTGGCACCTTTACGTAATGCAAAAGGGAAAACAACATCATTCTAAATTTATTCATTCAATATGTTATAATTTATTCATTTTATATATATATATATATTATATATATATATGATACACACAGACCGTGCATGGAACAAGGAACTCTTCTAGGATAATTAAATCCACTATAGTCCGAATAAGTAATGGTAAATGACAAATACCATAGTTTTTCTTTTTCATGATGCTAGCCCGACGTGGGCAACGGGTCACTCGCAAAGAGGTCCCATAAATTATGGCCACGTCTTCGTGACAGGTGCGAGCAAATTAAACATAGTCCAGGCATTCTGGAACGCGTCAGACATTCAATGGTACGACGTGTACAGGCCTGCAGTGAGGCAGAAGGGGGCAACTTTGAACATTTCCTTTAGGTTGTAACAAAGAGGGGTCACACTGTAGAGATCTGTGAATAAATGATTACAAAAACCTACGGGGGTTTCACTTCATACTCACTCTCATTAATACAACATCTTAAATGTACAGTATTGTAACATGGAAACTATGCAGAATCTGACATTTTACCATAGAGACATTGTGGTTTAGAATTATCCAAGGATTTCATCCTCCAATTTAATGTACTTTTTGCTGAATCACCCTGTGTGTGTGTGTATATATATATATATATATATATATATATATATATATATATATATATATACTCTATCTATTCTTAAAATTGCTTCTTATCAAATTAAAAAAAAAAATTGCAATGAAAATTTTACAAGAAGCTTTTCAAAGTTTTTCATCCAAGTTTTACCAAAGTTTATATCAAAGTTTCTCCAAATTCGTATCTTCATCTTGGAAAAAATCCTTTTAAGCAAATGAATTTTTAATGCTTTTTCTTCTTCTTTTTTTGTATTTTCTGATGGTCGATCAAAAGAAATTCTTATTTTAAACTCTCCATATTTATTTCGCTTTTTTTAAATTCAAACTTGCCAAAACATTTTTTTGAGATTCATTTCCCGTTTTTCAAATGAAAATGTTCACGTGTAAAATATAAAAATGAAAGTCTATTCAAAGATATATTCTCTCTCTCTCTCTCTCTCTCTCTCTCTCTCTCTCTCTCTCTCTCTCTCTCTCTCTCTCTCTCTCTCTCTCTCTCTCTCTCTCTCTCGTCTCTCATATATATATATATATTGACAGTCAATGCATAGTTAATGGGCAGCGTGAATAGAAGAAATTATAGATACTCTTGAGTTCTCGGTACAGTTTGTGTAGAGCTACATCTAGCTGGAAGCCATTTGAATAAGTTTATGATTTGAAATATAAAAGCAAGTATATTGAAAGAAGGAAAACTGTGTCTAATGAATTATGTACCTGTACTTTTTTACTCGGGAAGGAAGGGGACTAGGGTGAATGGCCGCAAAACCGCCCTCGTCTCCCCGCAGAAGGAATGTTACGTAAACTTTAAGTTATTTGAACAAATTGTGTCCAATAAACTTACTAAATTCTTAATCAAATACAATATTTTACCTAAAACACAATTTGGGTTTAGAGGTGGACATACAACGGAAGATACCATAAACACGCTGTCAGAAAATTTGCATCAGAACTTAAACAGCAAAAAACTGCCTTGAGGTTCCTCGACTTGTCAGAAGCATTTAATACACTTTCGCATGAAATCTTATTGAATAAATTTCACATATATGGAATAAGAGGAAGTATCCTCGAGTGATTTAAATCATATTTGTCAAATCGTTATCAATGCATCAGATTAAAAGATAATTTATCCGACAAGGCGATGCTAACTAGTGGAGTCCCACAAGGATTATTCTTGGCCCACTGCTATTTCTAATTCACATCAATGATTTTCATCTCTCAACCACATTAAATTGCGTACAATGCACAAATGATACTGCACTGACTTCTTCCCATCATAATTCAGACTTTCTGATTAATAAAACGAACAGGCAATTAGAAATTGTGTATAAATGGATGTGTGTAATAATTTTTATTAAACCTGACAAAGCATCTTATATAATTAATTATTACCACAAAACATATTAATAAAAACTGTCAAGTAAGAATTAGGAATACTATCTCGCAAGGATGAATGAGGCTAAAGTACTCGGCATTAATTTAAACAAAAACACTAAATTTCAAAAGTAATGCGCAACATATCAATCCAAATATCAAGATTAATTTTTCTCTTCATATTGTTTAAACTAAAAAGACCCTTCCTCAAAACACTCCGCTCACCCTATATTATTCCTTCATCCATCCACATTTATTATATTGCATTACAGCAGGGGTACCTCAAAGAAATATATAAAACATCCTTTGGAAGTAATTCATAAAAAATGTCTGCGAACTCTCTCGAATAATGACGACAGACAAAGTCACACTTCCCCAATGTTTAAAGAGCTAAATATTTTAAAACTAAATGACTTATACAAATTCAATGTTGCTGTTAAGATGTTCAAAGATATCAATAAAAACCAACCTACATCACCCACTCAAAGAGCAATCACCCCCATGAAATACACCATCTTTATAACACCAGACCGTCTAATGATTTTAAACACAAACTTAACTATACAATAGAAACTGTAGGAAATGAACTCTCTTTCGAAGGAACAGATATATGGGATGCAATTCTCACGTATATCAGGCAGATTTAATCACTATGTACCTTGCAAATCTCTAAATCTCTAAAAAATCACTTCATTCGCTCCTCCTGATGTTATATAAGTTCACTCATGCCATTTTTACCATAATAATGAAGTTCCCATTTTATAATCAACTATTTAAAATATGCAAATTTCATTAAACACTTTTAATTTTGTGATTTATTAATTTTTTTATATTTTTTTTATTAAACCATTTATTTTCTACTAAATATTTACTAAATTTACTAAATATTTTGGCGTCTCGATGGTGTAGTGGTTTGCGTCGCTGACTACGAATCCATCGGCGTCGGGATCGACACCCGGTGACGGCAGACGGCGCGCAGCAAAATCCAGCTGTTCATCCTTCCACACAATAAAGAAATTGATTGGTAGATAAGTTGTACCCTGGGGTAGCCTAGTGGTTAAGACGCTGGGGTGTTGTGGGGCGTGGTTCGGATTCCACGTTAAATTGTAGGTCTAAGGTGGGGTGATGAGCTTGACCTTCGTCAGAATGAACAATACGGCCGGAAGCAAACCAAGGTTAACCTAGGTTATTATACCCACGTGAAATGAGGAATCATCGCATGGAACATTTGAAAAGTTGAAAGATATATACAGGGGTTAGACAAAATAATATGAACACCCCGCCGATTTCACCTGTTATCTTTACGGACTGCTCAGACACAAGTAAACGGTCAAATGACTGGCAAACCTATTTAAATGCGTAACAGAGAGTGTATACGTCATGTTATAACCCTCACGTTGTTTTTTAAGATCTGAGTGAATTATGAATTAGCAGTTATGAAGACCTGTCAGACTTCCAAAGGGGCAAATTGTCGAGCGCGGATGGCTGGTGCATCGGTGACGAAACCGCTCAGATGTTCAATGTATCCAGAGGAACTGTCTCTATGGTCATGTCTGCATACCAAAACCATGGAAAGACAAGCACCGACAAATGCAATAGTGGACGCAAGAAGAAGCTGTGTGATCGAGACCGCCGGTGCTAAAGCGCATTGTGACAAAGAACCGTAAGACCACAGCTCCAAAAGTGACTGCAGAGCTTAACCAGCATCTTGCAAGCCCGGTATCGACCAGAACTGTACGTCGCGAGCTCCATGGAGCTGGATACCATGGGAGGGCTGCAATTGCCAAACCCTTCCTTTCGCACATCAACATTGAGCGCGCAGAAAATGTGTAATGACCATAAGAATTGGTCCAATGGACCGGTGGAAAAATGTAGTCTACTCCGACGAATCCTCCTTTACGCTATTTCCATGTTCCGGTCGAGTTTACGTCTGGAGACAGCCTAAAGATGCTTATGACCCGACCTGCCTGACCCCAACCGTTAGCAAGGAGGCGATCTGTGATGGTTTGGGCAGCAATATCGTGGAATACTCTTGGCCCAGCTGTAGTACTGCATGGTAGGGTTAACGCCCAGTCTATCTGTCAATATTGGCTGACCAGGTCCATCCCATGGTCCAAACGCTGTTTCCCAATGGCGGCGCCGTCTTCCAGATGATAATGCACCAATCCCACACCGGGGGGGCTGGGGTCGTTAAAAACTGGTTTTGAAGAGCATGTTAGTGAAGTAGAACGCTTGGATTGGCCTCCACAATCCCCGGATCTTAACATTATCGAGCATCTGTGGTGTCAGTTGAGCAGCAGGTCAGAAGCCGATTCCCACCGCCGGCGTCTTTGGAGGAACTGGAGCAGGGTTTGCTCCGAAGAATGGCTCAGGATTCCTCTAGCCACTGTCCAAGCTGTATGAATCAATTCCCCGACGCATTGCAGCTGTATTGCCGCTAAAGGAGGACCAACTCCATATTAAGAATAAAAACCGCCATTTATCAAGGTGTTCATATTATTTTGTCCAACCCCTGTATATACTGTGTATATTACACCATGTTTCTGTGTGTATATATATATATATATATACACACGCCTTAGTTTTGTTTGAATTGTTTATTCTGATGAAGGTCAAGCTTGTTGCTCCACCTTATACCTACAGCTTACTCTAAATCGAAACTACGATCCATTACGGAGGGTGTCAGAAATTACAAAGTCCTCGCCTTCGCCCGAACTCGATCTCCCGAATCAGTAACCCAGCATCCTAACCAGAATACATATTTACATACCACCATTTTTTTATGAAAGGATGTAACAGTGGCTGAGCTGCACGTCAACTGCACTCGCCGGGAGCCGGGGGGGCCAATGGAGTTGTAGTCAACGATGCGTATCATTACACCACCGAGTCGTGTGTGTGTGTATATATATATATATATATACACCTTTGGTTAGCTTCCGCCCGAATTGTTCATTCTGACGAAGGTCAAGCTTTTCACTCTACCTTTAGACCTACAGTTTAACGTGGAATCCGAACCACGCCCCATCAGCAGCCCAGCGTCTTAACCACTAGGCCACCTAGTGTACCCATTTATCTACTAACCACTTTCTTTATTGTGTGGAAGGATGAACAGCTCGGTTTTGCTGCGCGCGCGCGCTGCCGTCGGGTCTCGAACCCGGGGCCGATAGATTCGTAGTCAGCGACGCTAACCACTACACCACCGAGGCGCATATATATATATATATATATATAATATATTATATATATAGGAGCTCTATATAATTTTATTAGAATAATTAAATCCTGATAATGGCGTCACCAACTTGATCTTTCGATAAAATAAATAATGTCAATATAAAGGAAGATGATTAATAGGCTTCGTAGTTTTTTTGATAATTATCAAAATAAAGAATGATTACTTAACAATGATTAATAATAAGATAATTCGTATTAAAGTGCGTAAATATTAGAATTATTGAATAGTGAGGATTAAGGAGTGGAGGACAAAAGTACAGTGATTCAATGGTATTACGATGCATAATTAGGATGATAAAATACTTTACTTAATAAACAATAAGAAGCCTAAATGCGATATTAGGTTAAGACGGATACGCGGTACTGGAAACAATTTAGAAAGCCTATTCGGCGTTAGGTTAGGTTCATAGTTTGTATGAAATTTGTAGACTATATAATAAAGTAGCTTAACACACACTGTTAAACGCCGTAGGTCAAATGAGTTAGGCTTATGCAAAAAGGTTACTGACACTGAGTTTATGTGAAAGGTATAGGCTCTTGCGATGGTGCTTCAAGACGGACTGTCTTTGGAAATTAACTTGAGCATTAACAGCTTGAGGAATGAAAACCCGTTAAAATGTTGTTAAGTCTTCTCACGGTCGAAACTGATGGTGTAAGAAAAACTGCGTCAGCGTTTGAGCAGTTCTTATCTTGTACTGACAAACTAAGAAACTCCAACTCTGAAGACAAGAACAAAGTGCTTCTATTGTGTTTAAACGCAGGTGAGAGGAAACCTTCGTCAGAAAAATACATTTCTGCTGACGAATGATGAATTTTGTTTTGACGTAAAGTGATCTAAGATAAACTCCAGGAGTTGGTGCGAACACTTAAAATTATCCCAAGGCTGACCTTTTGATGAACTTCGACACGAAATTGAGAGTGTCTAAAGCTAAATCCGAGGAGGGAAATGTTTATGTATTCGTCTCTCTCTCTCTCTCTCTCTCTCTCTCTCTCTCTCTCTCTCTCTCTGCATCTCTCCTCTCTCTCTCTCTGCATAAAGTGGTAAGACAGGACTGCTGATGCTGAAGGGAGGAGGCTAGTTGACTTTGCTGATGAGAACTTCCTCACTCAGTGAGTCAATGAGCCTACACGAGGCGAAAGCGTTCTAGACTTAGTATTCACGACCGAAGACAACTTCGTCACTGGCCTCACCGTTGACGAATCGTTGGGCGGGAGTGATCACGGTCTGATTAGGTTCCGTGTGTGCGTCCCTCGGGTGAAACGTAGTAACTCGAGAGGCAGTAAGCTCGATCTACGGCGGGCGGACTTTGTTAGCCTCCGGGATAGCGTAGATGAGATGGGGTTAGAGGTCGGCGGCGATGTTGAGGGAGTGTGGAGTGCATTCCGGGACGAGTTTATGGTGCTGCAGTCTGCTGCCATACCCTCAAAACCGGTCACCCCTGCTTCAACGCAGCCTAAGTGGTTCAGTCGTGACATCGCTTCGGCTATCCGAAATAGGAAAGTAGCGTATAGGAGGGGGAAGGCCAATCGTTCCCATGAGAACACTGAAGCGTATGTCCGCCTGTGTAGGGAAGTGAAGGCGAAGGTTAGGCTAGCGAAACGTAACGAAGAACTACGGGTGGCAAGCCTCTGCAAGGGAAACCCTAAGGAGTTCTTCAGTTATATTAATAGTAGAAAGCCCATTAGAAGCATGATAGGTCCGTTAAAGGACCGAAGCGGCGTTCTGCGGACCTCCGACGCGGACATCGCTGATGTGCTTAATGAGTACTTTGCGGGAGTGTTCACCAGGGAGGACACCCGCGTCATCCCCGAGCCAGGCGTCAGGCACGAAGGTGCTGGCCTGGATAGTGTTCGATGTACCGCGACAGTCGTTACCGATAGAATAGACAAACTGAGCGCGTTTAAGGCTCCTGGGCCAGACCAGTTTCTCTCCCCAGAGTGTTGCGGGAGGTGCGCGACCAGGTGGCTCCCCACCTGGCTACAGTCTTCAACAAATCTTTGGAGACGGGCCAGGTGCCTGGTGACTGGAGGGAAGCCAACGTGACCCCTATCTTTAAGAAAGAGGATCACGAAAGTCCAGGCAACTATCGTCCCATTAGTCTCACTTCAGTTGTAGGTAAATTATTAGAGGGGATAATAGCGGATAGGATCATGACCATCTGGATTCCTACAAGCTGCTTGGGGACTCCCAACATGGGTTTAGACGGCATAGGTCGTGTCTCACCAACTTGCTCGAGTTTTTCCACGTCATGTTGGGTGAGTATGATAAGAGTAAGGTGACTGATATACTTTATCTCGGCTTTCAGAAAGCCTTTCATAAGGTACCTCACCGCCGGCTAATGGCCAAAGTCCGCGGACTGGGTATCGGTGGGGAAGTAGGTAGGTGGATTGAAAACTGGCTGAAGAATAGGCGGCAGAGGGTTGTAATTAAAGGGGTTAGTTCGGGTTGGGCCTCGGTCACTAGTGGGGTTCCTCAGGGTTCCGTTTTGGGGCTACTGTTGTTTATCATTTACATAAATGATATCGACGGTGGCATCGTCAGTCGGATCGCCAAATTCGCTGATGACATCAAGCTTGGGGCCAATGTTGGGACGACCGAAGCGATCGAGCAACTGCGTGCGGACCTACGTAGGATAGGAGAGTGGTCCGAAAAATGGCAAATGCCGTTTAACTTGGGTAAATGCAAGGTGATGCACATTGGCTACGCCAATCCCAAGTCGGACTACTCCATGTTGGGGAGTAATATCGAGGCCACTGATTTGGAAAAGGACTTGGGTGTGCTAATTAGCAGCGACCTTAAGTTTACCAAACAGTGCGTAGTGGTGGAAAAGAAAGCCCAGAAGCTGTTGGGTTATATCAGGAGGCAATTTCAGTTTCGGAACAAAGAGATTGTGCTCTCTCTGTACAATTCCCTGGTTCGGCCGCACCTGGAGTATGCTGTGCAGTTCTGGTCGCCCACCCTCAGGAAAGATATTGAGAGGCTGGAGCGAGTGCAGGCGAGGGCCACAAAGTTAATCCCTTCCGTTAGGCATATGGGCTACAATCGACGCTTACGCGCCCTGGACTTGTTTTCGCTGGAAACTTGGAGGCTGCGCGGTCAACTGATCGAGGTTTTCAAGCTCTTACGCGGGTTCAACGCTGTCGATTTTAAAAGCATGTTTAGTTTAAATGATAACCCAACTCGCAACAATGGTTGGAAGTTGGATTTGAAACGGTTTAGGACTAGTGTGTGTGGGAATTACTTTACGTATAAGATCTGTGACACGTGGAACAGTTTACCTTCAGAAGTTATGAACAGTTCCTCTGTGGATCATTTCAAGAAAAGGTTAGACCAAATCTTGCACACTATTTGAGTGTGTAGAAAATTTTCCGTGGCACCCGTTGCCATTGGTACCTCTTCAGTATGATGTTATTCTTCGTTACACCATCTCCGACTGTTTAAAGTATTCTCAGTATGTCGCTTCCTCGCATCAACAAGGAAGTTTATACCGTTAATTAATCTGACTGCGAGATTCCGGAACAACACTTGTACCCTTGCTTGTATGGCATCCTCTCTCTCTCTCTCTCTCTCTCTCTCTCTCTCTCTCTCTCTCTCTCTCTCTCTCTCTCTCTCTCTCTCTCTCTCTCTCTCTCTCAGTCCGTTGAGAGAAGGGAGTGCTTTTCTCTCGTTGAAGGGTATAAAGTGGTTTTAGGCGAATTTGTCTACAACAATTTGTCTAAAGATACAATTCATCTACAACAATTTATCTACAACAATTAGTCCACAGATACAATTTATCTACAATAATTTGTCTACAGATACAATTTGTCTAGAGAAACTATTACTAATATTGGACCTAGTATGTTTCATGGACTGCTCTCGATTTTCCTACGAAATTGAAAACAAGGGCAGTCGATGACCCTGATTTTGTTTCTGCAATCGGTTTTCTTGAGAAACCTAACCTAACCTGACCTAATCGAGTTTCTTATACTATTGTTTTTTGCAAGATATCGCACTAATTCTTGTCATTTTTTGTGAATTTGTATGGCGTAAGCGCCACACCAGCTACGACTTATTCAAAAAGATGTTGGAGTGTATTGCGTCGTTTCAGTAAATAAATTTATTCAATATCCAATAACATTTTTCTTTATCATTTCTCAAGAAAACGGATTGCAGAAACAAATTTTTCATTTTTTTGAAAAAATTAATAATAATTAACATCAAATAGCTTTCATTTTTCCTCTCTAGACAAATTGTATCTGTAGACAAATTATTGTAGATAAATTGTACCTGTAGACTAATTGCTGTAGATAAATTGTTGTAGATTGTATCTTTAGACAAATTGTTGTAGATTGTATCTTTAGACAAATTGTTGTAGACAAATTCGCCGGACACCGTATAAAATGACGCATCACCCTTTGTCAGTCTTTATTTCATACATAGTAATTAGAAAATCAAATTCTTTACACAACACTTGTTTAGAGAAATGGTAAAACGAAACAAATGCTTACATCAAAAAGCTAAGGGGCCCAACCGAATCGGCTGGCCCAAGGGCGAAACACTCACTGTTGTCTCAAAGCGTTTCCACTCCGCCCTGGAGGAACTCCCATGGTGCCACGTTTTACAAAAGATTAATTATTAAGCTCGCAAGTCCTACTCAAATAATGATAGTAGCAAAAGAATTTATATAATTGTAGCTTTACACTAACTCTTTTATGTGATTTATAATAGCCTAAAAGAACATTTAGAATTTAGAAATCTCTTTTTGAGATTTATAAATGTGGCAAATTGGAGTGATTTAGTGTTATCGAAAAAGGATATATATATATATATATATATATATATACACGTTCTCGTTATTACCATTAACTTTTCGAAATATTTGGTTTGAAATCCAAACTCAAATAAGAACTTGCAATAACAAACATCAGTTTGTAAGTTTTCAGTCGAGTAGTTAGGAATTGATTTCGAACTAAGTTATTACCAAATGAAAACTTGATATACGAAGGTTATATATATATATATATACATATATACACACACGAACGGTTTTATATATATATATATATATATATATATATATATATATATATATATATATATAGGCACGAAGACTGAAGTAAAACGTACAACACAGAGGAGGGTTCGTCCCCTGCGCCGCAAGGCAACGTCTGGGCGACGCGAGGACAAAGCCTCCTCTCTTCTGTACGTTTTACTTCAGTCTTCGTATAAAATCAACCTACGGTTATTATAGTTCTCTAATACAGTGGTCTCCAAACTTTTTTGATAACGCACCCTTTAATCAGCAACAATAAATAACACGCACCCCTAATGAACATGAAGATTATATATATATTATATATATATCCTTTCATTATTTCTAGTAAGTTAATAGTATACAACAGAAATACGATAGGGTGAAATATACTTACCAATATAATTTAATGAGAACAATGTGGCTGACTGTGCTTCATAATTTCTGAAATCTGGTTTGACACTTTGTGATACAGCGATTCGAAGGTCCAGTTCCAAGTTCAGTTTATTTCGATTCTTGGTTTTAATACCTATCATAGCAGAAAAAGACACCTCACACAGATATGTAGATCCAAATGGAAGGAGCGCATCGTTTGCTGCGCTTACTAAATCTGGGTACTCATTTTTTAATCCAATCCACCAATTGTGCACAGTTTTCTGTTGAAATTCGGTTCGTAAACTTGTATCTTCCCTGATGTCAATCAACTATTATTTTACAAAACAATGCGGTGATCTCGAATTGTGATATTTAGTTTGCTAAATTTTAATCGCAAGTAAGCGATATCGCGGATACTATCTCGCAAATTCCTAGGAATGACTGTGTTAGCGAATATTTTCTTTCTCGGTCATCTTTTTGAAATTCAAAAATTTTCTAAGAAAAAACAATGATAAATCAGAATCATCAAATTTTCTTCGCGCACCCCCTAGATCGGCAGGCGCACCCCACTTTGGAGACCACTGCTCTAATACATACATACATACAGGGTGAGTGACGACGAAATGTCATAACTTCGGGAGCTTATAGCTGAGGTCATTCCCAGTCAAAAACTCCATATCGACATAGGTCCGATTCTTAACGGTTATGGAGCTATGGATGTTTGAATTTCAAGCATGCGCATGCGTGACCTTGAACTGAATTAACAGTTACTTACCCAACCGAACTAACTACGCAGTAGAGTGTTGTGTTTCACAGCGTACAGTTGATGTTTTGTGCGTTCAGTACGCCTTTTACGTTTTCAAATGCCGAATATGCCAATATAGTGTATGTTTACGGATTTTGCGATGGAAATACTACTGCTGCTGTCGCTGAATACAGCGACGTTTTCCAATCGAAGAATTCCGGATCGACGAGTATTTAGCAACGTTTACCGGCGATTGTGAGAGCGGTTCATTTCCTAGCGTTACTGTTTTATTTGAGCGTCCGGTACAACAAGATGTGGCTGAACAAGAAAACATTATTCAGATGGTACAGCGGAGTCCTCATGTTAGTACGCGAAGGAACGTTACACGAAGAAGACATGTATCCATACCACGTACAGCGCGTTCAGCACCTCCAACCTGGGGATCGTGCCCAACGGCTGGAATTTTGTTATTGGCTCAATGCCGATCGACAATTGCATCGATACGTCTTGTTCTGCGAAGCTTAATTTACCCGCGACGGTGTCAACAACACACTCAATTCCCATGTGTGGTCAGAAATGAATCATCATGCCATTGTGGAAAGTAATTTTCAACATCGGTTCAGTGCCAATGTGTGATGTGCTATTCTCTACGGTCAGCTGATTGGTCCGTTTATCTTCGAAGGTGGTCTTACAGGTGACATTTATCTACGATTTCTGCAAGACAAACTCCCGCCACCGTTAGAAGATGTATCTTTGGCAACACGATTACGTATGTACCTCCAACAAGACGGAGCCCCTCCCCATTTTAGTCGTACAGTGAGAACGCATCTCGATGATCGCTTCCCTGGTCGATGGATCGGTCGTGGTGGTGCACAAAATTGGCCACCCAGGTCTCCGGACCTAACCCCTGTAGATTTTTATCTGTGGGGGCGCATGAAAGAGCTAGTGTACCATAGAAAAGTGGAAACACGAGATGCATTGTTCCGTCGCATTTTGGATGTTGCAGCCCTCATAAAGGACAATCGTAATGAACTAATGCGAGCTACACGCGCGATTCACAGACGAGCCGCGATGTGTATTAGGGCCGAGGGTAGTCATTATGAACAGTTATTGTAAATCATGAATAAAAATTTAGCAGCTATTTCTTCGTTTATTCTTATTTTTAAACATTTAAACATATATATATATACACCCGCAATAAGATGGAAATTTTAAAAATAATTAAAACTTAAAAATATAGAAAATACCCCCCCCCCCCCACACACACACACAACCCCATATTTCGCCCCGTAACAACGGTGTAATTCTGAAGCTAGTCGAAAAGATAAAAACTGGAAAACCAGCTCCAACAAGAACTATGTCGGAGCGACATCATTGTTTCCTCCTCTATTTGTAACCTTCACTTTTGGTGCAAAACCCTGAGTCTTTCTCACGAAACATCGCGAGTTTCATGAACTTCAGTAGTTAAAAAAAATTATGGTGTGTACTTCCATTTGACCTTTGACCTCTACTTGTGACCTTCACCTTTAATGCATGGACCCGAGTCTTCTTTAAAACCCACCATTTTATAATGATCTATACACCCGTGAAGTTTCATCAGTTTATATAAAGCGATTCAGAAGTTATGGTATGGACTTCCATCTGACCTTTCACTTATCTTTGATCTTAACCGTTGATGCAGGGACCTGATTCTTGTTCATGACGCATTGTCTATTCATGATCCATATGTGTGTGAAGTTTTATTAATTCATATTAAGCGATTTCCTGAACACAAAAGTGACGAACAGACGAAAGGAGAGTGCAGCCTAGTTTGACCCCTCCAAATTTCTTGGTAAGGTACATAATGATAACCGAAGATAAACTAAGCAACAAAAATTTAAAAAGACTAAATACAAGGAAGCCTCGTACATCTGGCTACCCAGTGTTGCCATTTTAAGATTTACTTACCAATATTAAATACCAATTCGTCCATCTCATAAGAATTAAAAGAATCCGAAGATTTTATATAAAAAGGATTCCGAAACCCTTCTATGCTTAAAATCTGAAAAGCTTCCTTCAACATCTGTATATTCCCTACGTGAATAACGTAATTGTACCCCTTCCTGCATTGAACCAAACAGCTATTGTTAATATTATTCCATGTTCTCAGGTCATATTTATGCTGGTACATCCTTCTGTCCAAATCAGCTGTTTCTCTCACGCTACAACGAATAACGTAAAATGCACCCTTCCTTGACTATTCCTTTTGTTAGATTCGGTCGTATCACCTTGCCAATGTTATTAATAGACCCCTTAACAAATTTAATTTCATTAGGCATTTATGCCTAAAGTGACCTTTTTTTTTTTTTTTTTTTTTTGAGAGAGAGAGAGAGAGAGAGAGAGAGAGAGAGAGAGGAGAGAGTGTGTGTACTTTAACTGAAATCGTGAACAGTCACCCTTTATATACAAGACAAGAAGAAAATAAAAGAAGAAAGAATGGCGAAACAAATGGACTATCTACATTTAATTGTTCTTTCGTCTTTAAAAGTTTACCTAATGAAAAAAAGTTCGAGAATTTTTTTTTTTTTTATCTCTTTCTTGGAATTAATTCTCTTAACGTTAATTTAACTTTCTTAGGATTTACACCCTTTTTGACGCCCCCTCAGCTGGAAACTAGCGGTAAAGTTCTCCTTTGACAGTTTTACGGTTGGAACATTTATCGATGTGTTGCCTCTCTTATAACTACCAAAAGGGTCATATGACACGGTGCCACCTATCACGAAATTCAAACCGGGCAATAAAATGTTTAAGTTTATGAAATAAACTTTCACCATTAAATAAAGTTTTTAAAATTTAGTAGTACTATAATATACGAGGAGTGATCAAAAAGTATCGATAATTTTATTGCTACGGACAAATGAATGCAAATAAGAAATAACCGTTTACATATGCGAGTCTTCCTGCCCTCTGGCGTCTGCAGTCTGAAGCAAAATATGTTACCATGAGTCAGTTGTTGGTTGGAGCGCTTAAAAGGAGGGTGCGTTTTTGCAGTACGTATAAATCTCTGAAATGGAACAACGCGCGTTCGGAGACGAACGAAATGATTAAAACAGCTTTTGGAAATGATGCTCTCAGTGTAGTTAACGTTTACAAATGGCACAAAAAGTTTAAAAATGGAGAACATCGCTTGAAGACAAGGAACGCAGTGGCCGCCCTTCCACTTCTCGTACGGATGAAAATGTCCAACAGATTCGATTTCTGGTACGAGCAAATGTTTCTCCATTTTTAACTTTTTGTGCCATTTGTAAACGTTAGTTACACCGAGAGCATCATTTCCAAAAGCTGTTTTAATCATTTCGTTCATCTCCGAACGCGCGTTGTTCCATTTCAGAGATTTATACGTACTGCAAAAACACACCCTCCTTTTAAGCGCTTCAACCAACTACTGACTCATAGTAGCAGATTTTGTGTCAGACTGCAGACACCAGAGGGCAGGAAGACTCACATATGTAAACGGTTATTTCTTATTTGCATTCATTTGTCCGTAGCAGTAAAATTATCGATACTTTTTGATCACTCCTCGTATTTTAGTTACTTCCACTAAATATTGGTAATAATGACAAAATGTTTTTTTAATTATGACAAAAAAAAAGAAAGATCATATCACCAACAGTTTTTATAATAAAAATCATAAGAAATATAGTTTATTTAGTTATGTTAATTATTTTTTTCTTCACTGCGGGTCTCTACATCATCTGAATGCATCAAACTGTACCCCATCCAACGAATGAACGGTCCGAATGTTGTAATAGTTTCGATTAATTTTAACTATTATTTCCTTACTGATAGAGACGGGTTCGTTAAAGGATTTGTTTAGAGTTAGCCACGATTGCTCGGTATACACTTCATTCAATTACATTTGAATAACGAGTTCTTACCTCCGTTCACACTGCGAATTGCTTCATGTTTAACTCCTTCCCCCATCGCTGGATGGGAGGTGACTAACTGCCTAATTTTTTATCTACTTAACCGGTCAACTCTGGAACGACCTTCCTCAATCCTTCTTTCCCCCTGTCTATGACCTCTAATCTTTGAAACGCCGAGTGTCCGGGCATTTGGAAAACTTTAGACCTTGATTTCGGTTCTCTTTTCCTTCTATGGCGGGGGCGTCTTTGCGGGAGTCGGCCCTTGGCCCGTTCCTTCCTGCAAAAAAAATAATTAAAAAAAGTAAGGCAACAAATTTATGAAAAAACTTCAAAATTACTCGAGAGAGAAAAAGAATATTTTATTAAGATGATAAAACGTTTAATGGGAGTACAAAAAATATCCAAGATGAAGTTTTGTTTCATTTAAAAAAAAGAAAAAAGTATAAAACATTTTCTTCTCAAAATATTTCCAAACGAAATTTTTCATCTCTCAACAAATACAACAAAAAAATTATGTTTTAAAAAAAAACAGTCATTATATTTTGGAAAAGTTATTAAAAGCTAAAAATAATTCCACGTTCTAAACTGAAAATGATTTTTTAGAGTTCAGCAAACACACACAACACACACACATGTGCGTATCTCCGCATAAGTGAGGTATCGACTTTTTAAAATCCCTATATCTAAGGAAATTTATTAACCACACAAAATTTAATCTAACCTAACCTTAGTGGCATCGAGCCGAAAAGGGAGCTATATAAGTGTTTCGGAAAGCAACTGTGAGCTCGAATGGTGTTTTCTGTCAAGGTATTAAATAGTGAGGTACTCGCTAATCTGGTCTAACGTAACCTCACCGAACCTAAACTAACCTAACCTAACCTAATCAGGACCAACATCTTTTTTTCGACAATAAAAAAAGTTCTTGTATAAATTTTTGGCTAACTATCAGATTCACGAGTCACGACAATTCATTTTTTTCAGAGTTCAAAACCCCGCCCTTAAAGCTGACATGGCTTTTCAAATGTCATGTGACATTTGGAACAACTAATCTCTGCTTTTTAAACTATTTTAAGTCGGATTTAGAGGCGGGGTCTTAAACTTTAAAAAATTTAATTGTCATGAATCTTAAATTTTATCAATTTTTTAATATTCCGAGCTACTAAAGGTCTTATTACCCCTACAAGAAAAAAACAAAACAATTACAGCACTACATCTCTGACTATAAAGGAGTGTACTGTAACAAACTTTCTTGGTGTAATGCTAGATAAGAATTTGCACAGGAGTGATCATGTAAATTGTATCGCGAAAAAGATTTCAAGGAGCGTTGCTATAATGTTTAAACTTAGAAATGTAGTCCCTAAACAAGTTTTATTGACTCTTTATCATACTCTTGTTCTTCCTTATATAACATACTGCACCCTTGTTTTGGAAAACTCCGCTAACAACGCATTAAATGGTATCTTTGTCATCCAAAAACGAGCAATAAGGTTATTATCTGATGCTGATTTCCTTGATCACTCACTCTAATGCATTATTTAAAGAGCTAACACTACTAAAGCCCAGTGATGTAATCAAAGTAGCACATTTTATTTTTATTTACGAGTGTAAGAACAAAATCATTAACTTACAATGGGTAAATAGATATTTTGTAACTCATCAAGAAATCCACTCGTATCAGACCAGAAATAGATGAAAGCATGTTATACCTCAATTTAGATTGTCTTCATCTCAAAAATTACCCATTTTCATTGGAATGAAACTATGGAATGATTTAAATGCTGATATAAAAAATATTGTGAATGTAAATTCGTTTAAAACCGAGTTAAAATCCCGATTAATAATGGCATACTAATAAAAATCTAGGATTAATGTACATTACTATTGTTTATTCATTTTTCGTGTGTAATCTAGTATTAAAGACACATTTTTTGTGATTGTTCAATTCTTATCTCTCTTGTATAATACTGATTTCTTTGTATAGTATTGGTATAATGCCATCAATAATAACCTTGCATTTCTCATATCGATAATGGTAAGTTAAGATTAATACATACATTAACTATTAATAAAACTTATTTACTTATTTATTTATTATTAATTAATAATAACTATCTGTTTAATTTAATAAGAGTCCAGTAAAGCCTAAAGCTTAAAGACCAAATTAAATAAAATAAATAGTCGAGCTTCACAATTATTTAAGTCTTTTGTAAAGCGTAAAACCAATGTATTTATTTTATTATTAATAAAGGTTATTCAATCAATCAATCAATCAATCAATCAATCAATCAAGACTTATCACACACTTGATCTCACTTATTCCCAGTTGCCTACACACACACAAATTTATATATATAATATATATATATATATATAATAAGAGAGAGAGAGAGAGAGAGAGAATCAAGTTACTTCACTAAACCTAGTTCACTAAAAACAAAGTAATTTCTCATCAGTTTATCTCGTATAAAACAAAATTTAATTATGTAAGAACTTAATTTTTTATGCAGGAAGGAAGGAGGAGCCAAGGGCGAATGCCCGCAAAAATGCCGCCGAAGGAGAAGGGGAGCTCCACAATCAAGGTCCGAGGTTTTCGAGATGCCTAGACACTCTGCGTTTGAGAGATGGGAGATCATAGACAGGAGGAAAGATGGATTGAGGAAGATTGTTCCAGAGTTGACCGGTTGCGTAGATGAAAGATTGAAAATACCGATTAACCCTTGCGTTAGAGAGTTGGACACAAAAGGAATGAGAAAATGTCGAAAGTCTGGTGCTGCGTGTTCTCCTTAAAGGAGGAGGCATGCAGTTAGAGAGTTCAGAAGAGCAGTGTCCGTTATAATAGCGATAATAAAGAGAGAGTGCGGCAACATTGCGGCGAAGATAGAGAGATTGAAGACAGTAAGAGGTGGGGAATTGATGAGACGAAAAGCCTTTGATTCCACCCGGTCAAGTTGAGCTATGCGGGTTGAGCCACCCCACACATGAGAAGCATTCTCCATACAGGGTCGGACAACACCCTTGTATTGTACAGAGACAGCAACTGAGTTGGGATGAAGAAACTGCGGAGCGGGCACAACATACCTAACCTCTTAGAAGCTGGTTTAGAGAGTATATGTGATCTTTCCAGGAAAGATCACGAGAAACGCCATGAATGTTAAGAGAAGAGGAAGGATTGAGTTGTGTACAGTTGGAGGTAAAGGGATAGTTGTGTGGAAGATCGTGACGAGCAGAAAGATGAAGGAACTGAGCTTTTGAGGCATTGAAAGCCACAAGGTTTTCTCTGTCCCAATCAGAGACAGTAGAAAGATAAGAGGTCAAGTGCACCACAGCCGTCATACGCAAATCATAGAGAGACTGAGAGGGACGCTTTGTTGAGCGAGTGGAGAAGTGATGAGTGGAATCATCGGCATGGGAGTGGATAGGACAGGAAGTGCGACTTAAGAGATCATCGATAAATAAGAGGAAAAGAGTGGGTGACAGGACAGAACCCTGAGGAACACCACTGTTATAAATAGCTTTAGAAGAACAGTGGTTATCTACAACCGCAGCTATAAATCGGCCAGAAAGGAAATAAAAGATGAAGGCACGGATGGAAGGATAGAAACCGAAGGAGGGCAGTTTCGAAATTAAAGATTTGTACCAGACTCTATCAAAAACTTTTGATATGTCTATCGCAATAACAAAAGTTTCACCGAAATCCCGAAAAGTGGACGACCAAGAGTCAGAGAGATATGCAAGAAGATCGTCAGTAGAGCGTCGCTTGCGGAACCCATGCTGACGATCTGAAAGAAGATTGTGAGAAGGGAGATGCTTAAAAATCCTCATATTAAGGATAGATTCAAAAACTTTAGAGAGACAAGAAATCAAAGCAGCTGAACAATAGTTAGAGGGTTGAGAGCGATCGCCATTCTTTGGGACATGCTGAATGAAAGCGAACTTCTAACATGAAGGAAAAGTCTCAGATGAAAGGCAAAGACGAAAGAGTTTGCTTCGGCAGGGTGTCAACACAGAAACACAGTTCTTGAAAATAACAGAAGTGATACCCTCAGGACCGTACGCCTTCCTAGAGTTGAGCCCAGATAGGGCAGAAACAATATCTTTGGAAGAGATTCTAATTTCAGACATAATGAAGTCAGAGGGAGGAGGAGATGGAGGAACGACACCCGAATCGTCTAAGGTTGAGCTGGAGGCGAAAGTTTGAGTGAAGAGTTCAGCTTTATCGGGAGAAGAGACGGCAACTGCGCTGTCGGAACTGAAAAGAGGAGGGAAAGAAGAAGTAAAGTTGTTGGAGAGGGTCTTAGCTATATGCCAGAAAGAGCAAGAAAAATTAGAATTGGATAGGTTTCCACATTTTTGTCGGATGAAGGAATTTTTGGCGAGTAGAAGAACAGATTTTGCGCGATTCCGGGCAGAAATATAAGCTAAGTGAGAGTCAGGAGTTGGATGGCGACAGTACCTTCTGAACGCCTCCTCTCTGTTTCGGATAGCACAGAACGAGCAAAGTTAAACCAAAGTATTTTTGCATTAGTAGTGGAAATAGAATATGGAATGTACGCCTCCACTCCCAGATGGCGCCTGGTAATTTCCTTCGAGAATCTTCTTTGTAAGTTTTTTGTTGGTGGTTTTCCGATGTTTTCTCAATCTGCAGCTGGTGATAATATTCAAATCCTGAAAGCTGGGTCCTGGTTAGTTGGGGCCTTTTTTTATAATGTTCGCTTTGTCGACATCTGTCATCCTGCGGTTCCAACTGACGTTTATACCAATTGGAAAATATGTCCATTAATATCTGGCCAAATAAGTTTTCATTATCGTGTCCTATTATTCTGTCTTGCTTACGAATATAGCCAAATCATTTAGGACCAAAAGGGTTGTGCCCCTTTATAACGTCATTCAACGTCGCTGATCTTACGGGAACACCCAATCGATGCTGTAGTTAATATAAATTTTCGTATGGTATGACGTCATACTAGGTACTTTTTTTCAAATGTTGTTAAGTACTGTTATTTTAGTTTTATGAAATAATAATAGTTACTAGCGGTATTTCTTCTCTTTAAACGATTAGTGTTCCATCAACGTTTGCGATGTGAAAACTTAAAAAGAGTTGGTAAACCGACTCTACACTCTGAAACAAATCTAAACATTTCACTAAAGCAAGCAATTTGTACCAACTTTCTAGTGATTTCAAATGATTAACTTCTACATCTTTCACTAATTATTTTGCTAAACGCCTGACTTTACAACCGGTTAAACGTTTCAACTATTTATCATAGATTTGTCACAACAAAAATTTGGTAACTAAGTACAGGGGTAAAGAAAAGGACTCATTCTTGCAAATGGAAATATTACAAAACTGGACTTTCTGGAGTTTCAGAAACTTGGAACAAATCTAAATACCTGAAACATTTAACCGGCTATAAAGCCAGCAGCTTAGCTAAACATCTACTCCAATGACGAGCGAAATAATTGATGATACATATACTGTAAAAGGTTATCATTTGAAATCGCAAGATAGCTGGGACAAATTCACGTTTAGTGAAATGTTCAAATTTGCTTTACAGCGCATGCGCATGATAGAATTCGGTTCAATTGTGTAAATTAACTTTGGCCGAGAGCAGTCTGGAGAAGGAAGTAATTAAATTCCTATTAGGTTTGTATGATAGTAACAGATTTCTCTTTGATGCTCTCTCTCTCTCTCTTATTTCATATATGAATATAAGAGAGAGAGAGAGAGAGTACGATAAAATCCAGTATCACAAAAATAAAAAAAATTTTGATTATTAATACCATATATATACAGTATATATATATATATATATATATATATTATATATATATATATATATATATATATATATATATTGCCTGAAAAGGATTCTGTAAATTTTCTATTCAATCGTTTTTCATAGTATGAACACGTGCATCATTAGTTATGTGAGGCAAAAATACCACGAGACCTGTTACATCGGGAGACACCATGTGAAGACAAGAAGAATCAGAGGAAAAGACATTCGTTAATTTTTCACATCGACTGAGAAGCTTTACAACACACTGAATTGGAGTCCACTGATGATTATTTGAAGGTTGCTACAGTATGTCATAATCCGAGGCGTATGCAACAACCGCAGTTTTTCGTTGAAGAAGTCGTTGTAACATATAGAATGTAGAGTTTCATTGGGTGATAACGTCTCTTATAAGTTTGTTTTCGGGTAAATTACTGTACCGTATGTTGCTTTTGGAATTCCTTAAGTCTGTCAAAGGCTAGAGATGAATAATTAAAATGCAACAGACTGGGCGCACAACTCAGATCTCTGAAACAGACTTCTGGCAAAAAAGGGTTTCATCAACTGCGAGTGCTAAAGTATGATTCGCGCAAGGAACAGGAGTAATTTTGAGAACGCTAACAGCTTTAGTAATATTACAGCCGCTGTCGTGCACAACTACATGCGCACGATCGCTCTTTATTGACCATTCTTGCAATACAGAAGTCAATGCAGTTGCAAATTTTTCGTGAGTATGGGAATCTGGCAGATTGGTGGCTAAAACATGCTGTTTTTACTCACATTTACTATTAATTCTATGTGCTGTTAAACTGATAAAGGCTTCAGTTTTTTATAGTGACGCCTAATAACCAAAATAAAACTAATATTCGGAATTCGGTATTCGGCCGAATAGTTTTGCACCAAATATTCGGTGAATTTTAGTATTCGGTACATCCCTAAATTACTCGTATATATAATGTTACACACAGACGATGCATGGAACAAGGAACTCTTCTGGGAAAATTAAATCCACTATAGTCTGAATAAATAATGGTAAATGACAAATACTAAAGTTTTTCTTTTTCGTGATGAAAACCCAATGTGAGCAACGGGTCATGACCGGGTCATGATTTAATTTTCCCAGAAGAATTCCTTGTTCCATGCGCAGTTTGTGTAACATAAAAGTTTCTCAGGTGACCATTCTGAGTTGTATGTTAGGGTGAGCCACACATGTATGGTAAAAAATTAAAATTCACAAACACGAGCTCCTGATGCATTTTCTCATTTCTTATATGGAAGACCTCAGACCGGATATTGAGCTAAATCCATTAATCTTTAAGGGTGGCGCAAGTTTCAAGAAATTTGCCACCCCAAACTGTATAATGATACTAAGGCTTCGAGTTGCGCCACCTCTAAATATGTCATGACATGAGACATGTTATGAGAAATATATTTTTAATTTTAATTTTTTTTGGACCACCCTAAGAACTCTGGGAAATTAAATTCACCATAGTCCGAATAAGTAATGGTAAATGACAAATACTAGTTTTCCTTTTTCATGATGGAAGCCCACCGTGGGCAACGGGTCACTAGCAAAGAGGCCCCAAAATATAGCTTCTCTCACCAGCTATCTGCTAAGCAAATAGGACCCAGCTTTGGGACAGGGTCTAGGGTTTAAAGCTTTAAACCCTAGATCCCGTCCCAAATCGTTTTTCATAGTATCAATACCAGCATCATCAGTTATGTTACGCAAAAATACCACGAGACCCGTTACACCGGGGTATAGTAAGGAAAGACAAAAAGAATCAGAGGAAAAGTCATTCGTTAATTTTTCGCAGGGGCTAAGAAGCTCTGCAACACTCAGAATAATGAGTCCACTGATGATTAATGACGGTTGGTATGTAATAGTGCGAGGAGTATGCAACAAATGCAGTTTTTTGTTGAAGAAGTCATTGTACTACAGTAGTAGTATGACCATCCCCAATCTCACCCGTGCGGGAGAAAATGGGAATTATAAAATTTCAACTTATTTGTAATTGTATTCTTATAATAAGGTTTTAATAATTCTATTCAGGTTTTTACATTGACGCCTAATAATAACCCAAATGAAACTAATAAACGATATTCGGTATTCTGCCGAATAGTTTTGTACCGAATATTTGGTATTCGGTAAATTTTAGTATTTGAAACATCGGCAATATATATATATATATTATATATTATATATATATATATATATATAAGTTCCTATATGTAACAGCTTTTGTTTTTACAAAATTTTAATCACTTACGTTTATATTACATTTGGGAGGGGTTCCATTAAAAAATTTAGAGAATGCGCTTTTTTATCGTATACAACGATTGTTTTTCAAATTTCACTCGCGTTACGATTTTAATTAAAAAACTAAATCAAATTACTACTACTTCGTGCTACCTCACGATTTTGCATACCAAGCTTTTCATTTTGTTTAATTTTATTTTATTTTAGGTTAGTTACGTTAGGTTAGGTTAATTTAAACTAACTTAATCTAACCTAAATTGAACCCAAAAAACATGTACAACAAAGCAGTAGCTAGTTTGTGTGTACGTGTAGCCTACATATATATATAATATATATATATATATATATATATATATATATATATATATATATATATATATATATATAGGGTGTCCGAGAATTATCTGTACAATTTTTGGCTGTTATTAAAAGTCAACCATGAAGTGTAGAAATTCCAGTGTTGTCCCATTTTACAGAGAATCTCATTAAGTTTTTTCTGATACCAAGTTTTGACAAGTTTTTTAGAAATTCCAGTGTGTCCGAACATTATCTGTACAATTTCATCTTTTAATAAAATTCTTGATAACACACGTAAAATTCTTAAACAAGATTATTTAGAATCTGTATTTTCAAAAGTTTCTTTTATTAAAGTAACGTTGTTACAAACATTCGATATGTGCACCATTAGTGATTCGCAAAACATCCAATCGATACTCCAAATGTTGCCATGTACGCTGCAGCATATCCACATCAATTCGCTCAATAGCAGCTGTGATTCTTGCTTTTAAATCATCAATGTCTGGCACCCGCGTACATTTCTGAAAAACTTGTCAAAACGTGGTATCAGAAAAAACTTAATGAGATTCTCTGTAAAATGGGACAACACTGGAATTTCTACACTTCATGGTTGACTTTTAATAATAGCCAAAAATTGTACAGATAATTCTCGGACACCCTGTGTATATATTATAATTATATATATATATATATATATATATATATATATATATATATATATATATATATATATATATATATATATACAGGGTGTCCCATAAGTCCGGCATCATAGGAAAAATAATAAAAAAAGGCAAAACAAAAGCTTTTATTTACAGAACGTGCTCAATATGTCCACCATTGTTTTCAATACGCAAATTCAGACGTGATACCCAGTCAGCAAACACACAGTGAATGATGTCAGGAGTAATGGTGTTACATGCCCCAATAATGAGCTACCGCAAATGTTCAACACTCCTAATTTTCTCTGCGTATACCAGCGCTTTCAAGTGGCCCCGGAGATAAAAATCTAGTGGCGTGAGATCCGGGCTTGTAGCTGGCCATTCCACGGGCCCTCGACGTCGTATCCAATGATTAGGGAATTGTTGGTACGGGTATTCCCTTACTTGGATGCTGTAATGTGCAGGAGCGCCGTCTTGCTGGAACCATGTTGGGAAATTTCCTTCTTCGTTCAAGAGACTGGGAAATGCTTCTTCCTTGAGCATACGTAGGTAGGTGCCTCCAGTGACATGTTCATCGAAAAAGAGGGGGCCTATGATGCGATCCTTCCAAATGCCACACCATACCATCATCCCGAGATGCACCTTGTTCCTTTGAAGAGGTATACCAGTGAGGGTTGTTTTGAGACCAGTAGCGGGTGTTCTGTCGATTTACCTGACCAGTTCCATAAAAAACAGTCTCGTCACTGAACAGAATGGTGGACGGGAAATTGGCATCCCGAGCATATTGTTCCGTAGCCCACTCACAAAATTCCATCCGTCGGTCGGGATCATCTTCGCTTAATTTCTGTAGGATCTGAAGTTTATATAGATGCCATTTGTGAGCCTGAAGAATGCGATGGATGCTACTTTTCGACACTCCTGTCTCGGCGGACAATCGCCGAAGAGACTTATTGGGACTTCTGTTAAAATGAGCCAGGATAGCAGTCGCTGTATCATCGTCAGTGGACCTCCTTGAAGGTCCACTGCGTGGTTTATCTTCTATGGATCCTGTTTCCTTAAACTTTGCAACAAGTCTGCTAACACAACTCTGTGTTATTGGCTCGCGGTCTGGATGCAGTCTGTTGAATTCAACAGCGACCTCTCTTTGACTCTGATTTCCTATGAGTAGAATTATCTGGATTCGTTCTTCCTTGCTCACAGACATTATGGCCTGTAGAAGGAGAAAAATATGAATTATGGTTTGTAGAAATAGAAAAATATGAATTTCTCCTACGATGCCGGACTTATGGGACACCCTGTATATATATGAGGTTTGAGCCCTGGACAACTTTGAATGCACAAATTTCTCTGACATCTGGTCTGTCAATAGGATAAACAGTTTTACGCTAACTTTGAAGTTGCATATAAGACTATACAACACACACACACACACACACACATATATATATATATATATATATTGCGTGTACTAAAATACGCAAGAATAACTCCAGAAATAATGACCGAGAACTTTGATGTTACTTTCTTAATGCAACCTCAAAGTTTTGAAAATTTGCTTGGTCATTATATATAATTATATATAATTTTATATAATTACATATCCTCTCTCGTTTACGCGTTCGTATATACTTTCACCCTTCAAATGAGACTGTAATAAAAGAGTGAATTGGAGAAGTTACAGTCGTATTGTAATTCCCAAACCCTTAATAAAATAAGTATTTTACATATGACCTCCCAAGGTCATCAAGGTCATTTGAAGTTACTGTTAAATATGAATTGAAATCATAAATGTGTTTTAGTGAACTCATACATTGAGTACATGTCTGTACTCAAGAGTTATGGAGTTAAAGGCCAACAAAGACTCTAAGATCCACTCTAGGCTAGCCCAAGAACGAAGTAGTAAAAATCGCAATGAAAAATACGAACACTGAAAACTTATACCATGCTTACACTTATAGACGCGTAAAGCTTTCACGCAGGACTAGCCGGATAGTAGTAATAGTAAAGTACAGAACAGCCAAGGCTCTCCCTCCCCCGCCAGCCACTGCTGACAGAAAAAGTTGTGAAAGAAGATTTATAGAAAAGTAGTAAAAGGTATAATGAAAATAATATCTTCAGAGTTCATTCACACCATGTGTACACTTATCTCGTATACCCAATTACGCATTAGAGGACTGTGGAAAATAAAGGATAGTAAGAACACTTAAAGGATAAGGTCGGGTGAACTCATTCTAAACTCGGGAGTTTATTGGATTAGTACAGCTGACTCGTCAATGATTATTTATCAAATCCAGGCCCAATCCGTCTCTCCAAACGTATAAACCATCGAATGGCCAAACGCCATATGGTTGAAAGATATCAAATTATTGAAACCGAAACCTAACCAAACTTAAACAAACCAAATCTAACCTGACCTAACCTAGACCACTAACTTCACGGGGTAAAAGAGACTAAAACAACGCGTACCTCAAGGACAGCAAACATTGAATTCTTAAATTCAAAATCTTCATTGTTCAAAAGACGAGAACTACGAGAGAGATTACAGGTACAAACTTCAGTAAAAGGGACATAAAATTTTAAATACTAAATCTGAGGAACTGAAAAAATATGACCCAATGAGAGTTACAGTTCATGCCAATACATAAATTATACGAGATTTACAATATATATACACAAGATCATGGCATTTATATACACTAATTTAAATTCCTTTTAAAAATAATAATTCAGTAGCGGACATTAGTTTATAATATAAACTTTAATTAGGTAAATATTTTTAATTTTAAGAAAACAGGGTACTTACGTATTATCGAGAGTACCAAACTGTTTATGATGTATTTTTGCTCTCGTCATTTTCGTTTAAACTAACGAAAATATCACAACTTAACCTAATCAATCATCAAGGGCGTACAGGTGACCTAACCGGGCATTCAATTAACCTAACCGGGCATTCAGTTGACCTAACCGGGCATTTTCATACAAGACGAAGGTATTCAGGTGAAATAACCAATATTAACCTCTTACGTTAATTGAATGCCCGGTTAGGTCAACTGAATGCCCGGTTAGGTCAACTGAATGCCCAGTTAGGTCAACTGAATGCCAGGTTAGGTCAACTGAATGCCCAGTTAGGTCAACTGAATGCCCGGTTAGGTCAACTGTACGCCCTTGATGATTGGTTAGGTTAAGTTGTAATATTTTCGTTAGTTTAAACGAAAATGACGTTTGGTAGTCCCGATAATACGTAAGTACCGAAAACAGTAATTTACGAATGAAAAAAAGGAAGAAGAAGAAATTGTGCAGGTGTGGGGGGTTTCTTCCCCAAGAAAACCTCCGAAGGAATTGGGGAGAGACATTCCCCCGATCGGCCTTCCTATATCTGAGAAATGTTTACGAGTTCGTTCGATATGGTCATTAAATCAATAACATAATTATTATCATTTACAAGAAGTTTCTGCGGAAAAAAGTCGTCCTCTTTTTATCGTTTGATTTAACGTTTCGTACGTTAATTTCCATAATTTCCACGTCAATTTTGGATCACCGTTTCAGTCACGAAATTTATTTGAGTAATAATAGTGTCGTTTCTTCCTTTTGGATTCGTTTATCAAGTTTTTTTGTTTTATGTTTAGTGTAAATCACCTTTTCCCGACATTTATAGGAGGCCTTCCTAGGAAGAAGTGGCTAAGCAACAAAAGTAAAAAAAACAGTTAAAGTTGTACCAAATTTAAAAGTTAAATAACTTTGAACTTTTGAAGATACTTCGTCGAAATATCTTCAGAAGTTCAAAAGTTATTCAACTTTTAAATTTGGTACAACTTTTAACTGGGTTTTGTAGCGTTTTTTACTTCTGTCGCTTAGCCACTTCTTCAAAGGAGGGCCTCATGTAATTTAGGCGTTTGGTTGACTGTCTTTAATAACCTGCTGCTAAGCCATGGATCGAAGTCTTTTGTTTGATATACGTTTCGTTTTATTTGGTACGTTTCACTATGGGCATTCGTTAATATAATGTTAGACCAGCGTCCGTAGCTTAGTGGGTAACGCCGTTTTCCCGTAAGCAGAGTGAAGACTGAGGTCGGGGGTTCCGTTCCGACTCTCGATGGTGCTGGTAACAATAATCCAGGAGTTAGTGCTGTACGGCATTAGTCTGGCCTGAGCGCTGTACCAGTTTCTGGCACTCCTTATTAACATACATAATTCTAGTATGAATTACAATAAACTATTATAGTACTGTACTATACTAATATAATGTTGTACTTTTAGTAAAAAAGAGTACATTATTGTACTTTACACGCAAAAATTAAAATCCATCGATTAATTTCAAAGGTCTTACGTAGAAGACTTCATGCGCACAAACGATAAAAGTACTTCACCATTTATTACGTGAAAAGTACATGAGCAGTTCAAAGTAGATATATACGTTTCTACGCAAAACTTAACCTAAACCCCGGTTTCTATAACAACAGGTTTCGTCTGTTATGATTTGCTTTAGTTTAAATGAGACAAGTACAGTTCAGTGAGAGAGTTACGAGGAGTTACGAGGACAAGAGGAAGCATCAAACAACGTTCGGTCCACTCGGGGAAGTTCCTCTTATTAAACTCGTTCATTTTTTAACTATTCTAACAGTAGTAGAAAACTAGGTAGAAAAGCATAAGGTTCTCTCCCCACCCTCTCCGCCAGAGGCAGGTACGGAAAAAGGTTGAAGAAAATACCTTGACCCTGGAAAAGTTGCCACGGAAATTTTACAGGAAAGAGGAGAATATATAAGCTAGCTCTACAATTAATTACGCTATACACACACAGAAATCGTACACTGGATAGCACCGTTGTACAAACTAACCAATAACATATTTGTGCTTATCTTATATCAACTACTTGGTATCGTCACAAAAACCTCAAACATATGGTTTAATGTTAGCCAACATATTCACAGCTCTATTTACGGAAGTATCGGTCCAACAAAGACCCCATGGCCCACACCAGGCTTGCCCCAAAAGGATTAAGAGAGATAAAGGTTAAATTCTCTAATCTACACCCACGTACGCGCAAAGCCATGACGCCGGCAAAGTGACGAAATGGTTCTACAGGAAAGAGGTTGAAACAGGAATTGAGAACAGAAATCAGATTTTCCTCACCATGCCCTCACCCGTCACGTGCATCCAGCCACCCAAAGGAAAGAAGAGAAAAAAGAAATCGTGACGGCAGAAACGCAACTCTCCCCTCGCTTAATCCATGCCATGCATTTTTGTAGGTTCTCTTACGTTTATTATGAAAATATGTATTCCTACAAAATACTTTTCTACTCTATTCTTAGACCTATTAACAAGGTAGGAGAAACAGACAAACAGACAGATAGACATTTTTTTGTTAATTTGCGAATAAAGTGTATATATTAGATTTTGGAGAATAAATTGGTGTATCTGCAATTAATTGTTTGTAGCAGATACTTTACATTAACTTTGCACCTCCAACTTCTATTTCTGTTTTCTTGAAACTTTCGCTAAAATATGTAAATTTTTGAGAGAATAAAATTGGTTAGAAATTCGATCGCTGAACAGAATAGAATCTAATTAGGTAACTTTTACGTGCGCGCGCGCGCACACACACACACACACACACACACACACACACACTATATCTCTTTCCACCTTACTAACTCCTTCCACCTTACAGTTTCACTTAAATTGGAATTCAGAATTCATGTTCACAGAAATGGAAAAAATATATATTTTGATAATTTTTTTCTTAAGAAAGGAAACATTGAGAGAGAGAGAGAGAGAGAGAGAGAGAGAGAGAGAGAGAGAGAGAGACCTCAAAGACCTTCCGACCCACTCTAGGAGGTTCCTGTTATTTACTAATTCACTCTTCTTTTGACTATTCTAGCAGTAGTAGAAAACTGGATATAAAAGTATAAGGCTCTCTCCCCACCCTCCGCTCCCTCCCCGCAACAGGCGGGTACGGAAAAGGGTTGAAGAAAATAACTTGACCCTGGAAAAGTAGCCAAGAAAATTTACAGGAAAGTGAAGATATAAGCTAGTTCTATAACTACCCAATGCACACACACACACAAACCGTGCAGACGAACTCCTGCAGGGTTAGTTATATTTTAGTCTTGAACCATGAATGTATTCAGAACTTTGTCCAGGTTATTTTTAAACATATTTACGGTTTGGCTTGAAACAATTTCCGAGTGAAGTTGGTTCCAGATATTAACTATTTTATAGAAGAAATTGCCGCAGATAGAGGTACTAAATGCCTTTAGTTCCAATTTAAAACCATTACTTTTTGTCGAATTGGTAATAAATGAGAATAATATCCTGTAGTCTACCCTGTCTATTCCACCGGGTCCGGACAAAAGCCCCCGAGGACAAAAGCCCCGTGGACAAATTTCTGGGTAGGGCAAGAGGTGCCACATCTAATCTGAAAAGATCAGAAGATATTTAGGTGAAATAACCAATATTAACCTGTTATGTTAATTGAATGCCTAGTTAGGTCAACTGAATGCCCAGTTAGGTCAACTGAATGCCCAGTTAGGTCAACTGAATGCCAGGTTAGGTCAACTGAATGCCCGGTTAGGTCAACTGAATGCCCGGTTAGGTCAACTGAATGCCCGGTTAGGTCAACTGTACGCCCTTGATGATTGGTTAGGTTAAGTTGTGTTATTTTCGTTAGTTTAAACGAAAATGACGAGAGCCAAAATATGATACATAAACTATAAACTATAAACATAAACTGTAAATAATAAAGAATAAAAATAATTATGAAAAAATTCTTCTTATTATTCTTCCTAGGGGGCTTTTGTCCTACACTCCTATTCCACTGAACATCTTGAAAACTTAAATAAGCTAACCGTGCAACCTCCTGATCTGTAAAGTAAACAGATTTAAGCGCTCTAATCTACTGTACGTTCGTGGTTTTGTAGTCTCATTGAAGGGATCAATTTTGGGGCCCATTGCTTCTACCCTTTCCAACCTTTCTATATCCTTCCTAAGGGACGAAAACCAAAACTATACACAATACTCAAGTTGAGGTCTAACTAGTGAATTGTAAAGATACATTACAATCTCCTTGTTTCTAAACTGAAACTGTGTTTTAATATAATCTAGTATTTTTAAGGTCTTCTTTTCGACTTCTGCACAGTGCTTTGACGATATGAAATCATTACTGATATAAACTCTTAAATCTTTCTCTAGATCACTCAGTCAAGTTCCTCCCCAACAGAGAGTAATCGGTCTTCGGGTTCTTGTAACCTATGCGCATTAATTTACATTTGTTCAAACTGAATGGCATCTCCCACGCGCCATATCATTCGCCCAACCTATCAAGATCATTTTGAATCGTTCTTACGCCCTCCTCATTACCTACACTATTTCCTAATTTGGTATCGCCTGCAAATTTAGAAATTGTACTTATCAGTCCCAATGTCTATATCGTTAATATAGATGATAAAAAGTAAAGGACCCAGAACGGAGCCCTGTAGAACCCCACTGGTGACGGGACCCACTCCAGAGCCACACCATATATTACCACTCTCTGCTTTCTATCTCTTAACCAATCTTCAATCCAGTTGGAAACGAGAGAGAGAGAGAGAGAGAGAGAGAGAGAGAGAGAGAGAGAGAGAGAGAGAGTAGAACAGGCCACTCACTTATTTGTCTCGTCAAAATGGAAACAAGGGAAAACTTTTTAGAAACTAAAAGAATCACAAAAACGTGTTGGAAAGTGTTCAAACGTGTTTAGAAACGGGAACAGAAAATGTAAATTCTTTGTACTGAATTGTATAACATCTGAAAATGACCAAATACAAAGCAAAGTAACATTTAACTTAAACTCTGCAGTTGCATATCGTACAGAAGTGTATAGAGTAATGCTATAAGACTTTACATATAGAAATTATACCAGTATTAAAATCAGTGTCAACAATAAAACATCAAATTTCAAAAGAAAGAGAAAGCTGATCGTCTTGAATCCTTGATAACCCAAATCAAGGATTCAAGAAGATTAATTTTCTCTTTCTTTTGTAACTTGATGTTTTTCTGGTGACATTGATTTTAATACTGGTATAATTTCTCTATGTAAAGTCTTACAGCATTAAGTTAAAGAACGTTACTTCAACCAAGGTTTCAAAAGATCGAAGAAATATCACGTTAATCAATCCCACAAGTGTGGTAAGGGGTTCCAAAAAACCTTAGCCCCCCCATTTGCAGCTTACATGTTTACTTATATCGAAATAGTTTTTAGTGATTATAAAAATATATAAAATTCTTTATTTATTGCAGGTATTAAAATTATTCTAGCTGATAAAGTGATAATATAATGGCTTCTCAATTAATTGGTGATTCGGAGAGGCAACGTGTGATAGATCGCGTACGAGCAATAACATTTCGGGAAGCTCGTGATGCTGGAGCCACCTTTATAACACGTTCATGGGTTGCCAAAAAGTTGCGAAGAAGTGAGGACTTCGTCAAAAGAAATTGGAATAAAACTTTGGATGAATGTGAAATGGATACAACCAAATCTGGGCGCCCAAATTTGCTATTCTCTCAGGAAACAAAGGACATCATTGAAAGCGGTACGCGTAAGCGGAAAAACAGCTGTGCTAAACTTTCTAGAGAGATCGAAGTGTTGAGAGGAAAGATCGTTAGTGGTGAGATCATTCGACTGTACCGTCATAGGCAAGGTTTAAAGCCTTGGCATGAACTTCCAAAGCCAAGAAAAACTCAACTTAACATCGATAACAGAATGTGGTTTGCACATTATCTTGAAGATTGGGATGTGGATGATTTCGTGCATTTAGCTGTCTCCGATGAATTTTTTGTTTACGTAACACGTCGGCCTAACTACCAAAATGATCGAGTGTGGGCCACAACACCAGATGAAATCGATGACAATGAATATTATCGCGAATTATTGAAAAGTCCAGACTGTGTTGGTGTGTTTGTTTTGTTCACTGCAAAGAAGCTCATGTGGGTGCTGAAGCCAAATGGTCAGAGTTGGGATGGACAGTATTTTCGTGATATTATTCTATCCCAGCATGTCATTCCTTTTCTAAGAAACCCAAACAATGTTATGGATGTCGATCAGGTCACACTTCTGCACGATAAGGCCCCCTGCTTTAAGGCATTAGCCACTCAACAGTTGTTGCGGAACCATGAGATCGATTTCTTTGGAAATGAAGAATGGACAGGAAATTCTCCTGACCTGAACGTCTGTGAACGCATTGGGTCAGTTATAAAGGACAAGGTTGAATGTCTCTTGTTTCAAGAACCTGCAGCAAATCGATTTTCGAAGGATACAATGACGCAACACATTGAAACTGTTTTAGCAAATTTGCGTAACGATCAAGATCTATTCACGTCACTTTTGGCAAGCTACCCAAAGCGAATTTAGGCTGTCTTGGAAGCCAATGGCGGGAACACCAAGTTTTATTTGTTTCTCATTAAATGCAGGATTAAATTCTCTTTTGTAAGGTATGTTCAGTTTTACTGTACCTCTAATGGTTTAGGCCATGGGCGGGGGGGCTAAGGTTTATTGGAGCCCCGTACATTTGACCAACCAATAACGAGGAATCTACGAAACGTACGCAAAGGACTTCACTTTCGTCTGAATGGACTCCACTAAAATGGCACGAGTGAGAACGTTATCGACATTTTATTCAGTAGTACACACAAATCTACACTGATTCGAGTTGTGACATTTTTGTTCCTCAGCTCGGTCGGTGTGGTTGTTGAGACCCTTTTTTGAAAAAAAATGATTCTGCATGAGGCATTTCAAATAATTATGGTGAGTCACAAGTTATTAAATGTCTCAAACTAATAAAATCGATCGTCTACAGAAGACGCTATCAACATGTTATTAGAAAATATCAATAAAAACCTAACCTATAAAAAAAACACAATCTTAGTTGGTGCTGGTTAAGTGTGCGGTCTACCTACGATTCGGCGGTCTACCTTTTAATTATAGCTTCTTATCTTGTTTACTAATTGTTTGTTTACATCCCATTGTCAATCGCCCTTGACGATTGGTTAGGTTTAGTCATGATATTTTCGTTAGTTTTAACGAAAATATCATGATTAAACCTAACCAATCGTAGGTAGACCGCACACTTAACCAGCACCATCTTAGTTTTCCTCGACCTGTCGAAAGCCTTTGATACGCTCTCACATGATATCTTACGAGATAAATTAAACACCTATTGTATATTGTAAGGGGAAATATGCTAAATTGGTTTTAAGTCATATCTCTCTAATCGTCACCAGTCTGTTAAAGTAAATGACATTTCATCAGAATATGCGGATCACCTGAAGATCAGGGCCCCCAGCCTCATCTGATTGTTTGTTTCGTTAAAATTAACGAAAATATTATTATTAAAAATGCCCGGTTAGGTCAACTGTACGCCCTTGACGATGGGTTAGGTTACGTCGTGATATTTTCGTTAGTTTTAACGAAACAAGCAATCAGATGAGGCTGGGGGCCCTGATCTTCAGGTGATCCGAATATGCTGTATTGGAAAGTGGGGTTCCACAAGGATCTATCCTTGAACCCTTACTTTTCTTAATACATGTAAATGATTTTTATCAATCAACAACATTAAACTACATTCAATATGCAGACGATACAACACTCACTTCTACACACCACGATATCAACCCCCTAATGAACGCGGTGAACAGGCAATTAGATCATGTCTATATATGGATGGACGCAAATCAGCTTTTACTGAACTTGACAAAATCATCATATATGATTGTAACTAAAAAAAAAAAATTGTAGAAGCTCAGATTTATTTAGTTTCACTGACACAGGCAGGAGAGGTACGAGTACTTTCATCAGCCCACTTAATGGAGACAGAATTGGGGGAAGGAGTCCCAAAATATCTGAAAATAACTCCCTCTTTTAATTTTTTTTAAGTGTTAATGGGAGAACAAGTCATACTTTACGTCAGACTAAACTCCACTTAGAGTTAGGTACACTTACCTCTCCTGCTGACTACTTTTGTCTATGATTTTGTTATTTTTCCTACTGATAATTTATTAGGTTTTGACCCCCTGAAAACAAATGAATGGATTCCAAAACTGTCATTAAACTCTAACCAAGAATTCCAGTTTAACACAAACGAGTTTCAATCATTTCGTTCAAAGAATTTTTATAAATAATTTAATTCAACATGACTCCATTCATTTGAATGACTGTCGTGTTCATGACATTCATAAGTCCTTTAAATAACAGGAATGTTGCGATCCTTCAACTTTATGAACAGTACAGTTTGGCGCGATACATTCCCGTCCACAATCCCCTTCAATCCGTGTGAAGAAATAAATCTAAATAAATCAGAACAATCTCCCTTCGAAGAATTTCTTCTGAAAGTAAACAAGGAAGTCGTTATAAAACCTCGTAAACAGTCATTTTACCGTCCCAGTTAATTTCGACCAACGATAACCTTAAAACTGTCCAACCAACCACTTTAGTCGTTGGGAATAGTTGCGAAAATCAAAAACTTTTTCTTGTCGTCAAAGTCGTTCGTACCTTGTGTACTTGAAGGAATTCTCAGGTCCAAGTTCTATGTATTTAATACAGGAAAGAATCCTATTACCTTAAATCCTAATAATGAAACGGGTAAAGCCAACTAAGTTCAATCGCAGCCACCTGACTTACAAACGAGGTTGACAAAAGTAAATAGGCACTTTTTAAAAAAAAAAAAAAAAATTTATTTGATTATAAAAATAAAAAAATAATAATGACAAAGTTATTAAATCAATAACTACAAAAGGGAAAGGAACACGATTTTAAATAGACTGATTCATTTAATTTGTAATTATCTATTGACATTTCTAATCAAATAAAAAAAATTGTAAAAAAAAAAAAGTGTCTATTTACTTTTGTCAACCTTCTGTATCAGGCAATTAGTATTTCTACATTTTCCACCTGCCAGGTTCGAATGATTACAAAATAAATGTTGCTTCATGGATTGCTGCACTTTTTAGCCAAACGCCACAAAAATTATATATATATATATATATATACATATTGGTGAAGGCCGCTTCTGGCAAGCTTCAATTTCAATTTAAGCAGAAAGCAACAGACAAGAAGGAAAGAAACATCCATCAAGTTGGAAAGGGACTATATTTTGTATATTGCAACGTTTCAAGCACAAACTATGCTCATCCTCATAGTTTGCCCCCTGCTCTATATATGTTAGAGCAGGGGGCAACAAGCCTGACCTCCGTGAAATGAGAAATCATCGCACAGAACATTATTTTCGCTTTTGAAAGTTGAAAAGTTATATATATATATATATATATATATATATGTATATGTTATACTTTACATATACAAAAATTTGCTAAAAATTTAAGAACCTTTTAATACAAGGTTTAATACAGTACTCACTCAGTTATCCATGATTGAGAGGCAGTCCATGATCACGGATAACCCGACTTCACGGTTAATTCGGTATATCCCGCCGGTGGGTGAGTGTTGCATCCACTGCTGCCCGAAGCAACTCTCACCTCTCACACCATCACTTTCAGTATTATTCCATTACAGTATAATATACAATTAAGTAACTTGTAGTCATCACAAGACGTAAAGATATGAGAAACTATGAGCACAAATATAAATCGCGGAGAAATAGTGACTGAAGCGCGTTGTGGTGGCCCCGGCACGGGGCTGGGCACTTGCGGTTTTTTTTTGCGGTACTGCGGTACTGCGGTACTACCGCACTACCAAACCGGTACTGCTGTACTTTCAGCGATCCTTTGCGGTACTGCGTTATGCGGTACCGGTTTGGTAGTGCGGTAGTACCGCAGTACCGCAGTACCGCAAAAAAAACGCAAGTGCCCAGCTTTGGACTGGTGGGTTGGCGGGTTGCGAGCCGCGGATGTAAACACCATACCAAATTACGGTTAACTCGGTGTCATGATCACGGATAAGCGCACAACAATGGTCACAATTAGTAAATCACGGTTAAGTCGATTCGTGGTTGAGTGAAACACGGATAACCGCAAATGTATTTACAATTATTAAAAGACTGCAAAGATTTTTCAGAGTTTTACAAAATAGAAAATGAAAACGAAAAAATACATCCTTTTATAAAATTCTGAAGTATAAAATGTCCCTTCATTTTTACGAAAAATTTGTTTAAGAAAGTAAATCGTAGATCACAAGAGATACAAATCAATTCAATTTTTCGTCCATAGCATAGTGTACGCATTCAACGTTTGAGGATTGAGTACGGTATATATATATATATATATATATATATATATATATATATATATACATATATATGACGTTCTATTTTGCTTGATTCGTATATTATAAATATTCGGGACATTTCATGACAAAAAACCGGAGATGGAACGTATAATTTAAAAAGTCGTGTTCGTGAAAAAAAAACTGTAGAAATACGCCATCTTGAATTGTAAATTCAAGATGATTCCTAGGCCTAGACGGCATGAAGAGAAAATCTAAAGTTTCGTAATAATAAACGTATTACAGAAGGTAACTGGACGTTTCGATCACAGAAATACATATATGCTAAATACTTTGTATTATTTGAAGTAAACCAAATAGAACGGTCTCTTTTCCAGATTATAGAGTGACCCATGATTCAGATACCAAGTAAAGCTGTAGGTCCCCTCCGTTATATGACCTTAGATGTTGCGAATTAGGTTAAACAACCCCACCAACATATATATATATATATATATATATATATATATATATGATGTAAATCCACAAGGAAAAGGAAAATGATTCCAAGGTCTTTCGTGTATTCAGAAGTACACCTCGACAGGGAATGATCATTCCCTGACGAGGTGGATCATTCCCTGACGAGGTGTACTTCTGAATTCACGAAAGACCTTGAAATAATTTTTCTTTTTCCTTGTGGGTTTACATCATTCATTCATTTCACGTGTCTAATTGTGAAATTCATCCCATATACATATATATATATATATATATAGGGTGTTTTACAACCGGTATGCCATACTTTGGGGGGTGATTTGGGGGAATGATATCGAGTAAAAAAGTTAATACAACATCGGTGCTATTTCCAACCGTTGCGGAGCTACGGACGTTTTAAGGTGCACGGAAAAAAATAAACGAGAGTATTAATCTGATGTATATATTGCTACATTTTATGAGATACACCTTATAAATGTTCAAAATATCCGCCTCGGTTTTCAATGCAAGCCTTGCTCGTTCCAAACGAGAGTCCACTGCCCATTGAATCATTTCGGGGTGTTCTCCTATGTAAGCAGCGGCATCCATAATCCGACGCAAGAGCTCCTCTCTCGTTTATACTTTGGTCTTGTAAACCATCTCTTTCGTAAGGCCCCATAAAAAAGAAATCTAACGGGATTAGTCGGAGATCTCGGGGGCCACGATATTGGACCGAAACTACCACCAGTGCTGCCATCTATCGAATTACACACAAGTAGGACTTTGTTGTTTGTACATCTTAAAACGTTATTAGCTCCACAACGGTTGAAAAAAGCATCTATGTTGTATTAACATTTTTACTCGATATCACCCCCCAAAGTATCGCAGACCGGTTGTGAAACACCCTGTATATATCATATATGTTTGTTTTCACTACTGCACGCTCAACGACGTTGGAAGATAAACTTAAAAGTAACGCGCGTTCCCAGAGCAATTATACCGTAATGAATTAATAAATATATCAGTGCCGTTCGGCAAGACCGAAACAGTGTGTGTGTGTGTGTGTGTGGGGGGGGGGGGTCAACCCCTTTAAATTTAATTTATTGAAAATACTTGGAAAACAAAATGATAGTAACTCTATTCGGTTTATATGGAATGTCACAAAAGTGGAAATAACCAATTCGGATCATTCTTAATTTCATGCTATTTCCACCTAACGTGAAGAATAAGTTCGCTTTTTGGAACAAATTCCCCTTTATTTCTCATTTCCCTCTCAGTACAATCAAGATTAATTCCAATTTTCAAATTATATTATAATCAGGGAAACATATATATATATATATATATTAATCTGTTTCGATTTGGAGTTCAGTTTAGGAATTATATCGACATTTTTTTAGTTGCAGTAAACTCAAATATTTAATATTCATATCTTTGAATTATATATTCCTTATAAAGCCTTTTATTATTGATTTGGTTTCGTATCACACTGCAAGGCGCAGTTGTTACTCTTCGTCAGTAAAATTGATCTTTCGCCTTCGAAAGCTTCAGTTGAATTATTAATATAAACACCCAGGAATGTCTGTCAGTCGGTCACGCTCGAAAAGAGAAGAAGATTCTTGATATATATATATATATATATGGGCGATATTTGTATTTTAATGCATTAGAAAAAGGCGTAATGAATTCTACTTTTAATTATAATTTTAAAAAGTCTATCTATAATAATAAAAGGACGCCCGTGTGTGTGTGTGTGTGGTGTGTGTGTGTGGTCAACTGTACGCCCTTGACGATTGGTTAGGTTAAGTCGTGATATTTTCGTTAGCTTTAACCAAATATCACGACTTAACCTAACCAATCGTCAAGGGCGTACAATTAACCTAACCGGGCATTCAATTAACCTAACTAATAACAGTCTTCGAAAATATTCGACCGTCGCGTGGGCTGGGATATTTTTGCTATCCGCACGAAGGGCGGGTTTTCGGCTAGTTGATACTTAAAAATGAAGCCGCATGCTTAAAGTCACGCAGTTGTCTGATACTTTTTTTACTTTTTTGCTCTTGCTAATCTACTTCTCACCTTGGTGTGACTTTTTCTCTTTAACTCTGATATCTATCCACCTATACGAAGAGGGAGGCGAATATATTGAAAAGATAGAACCATAAAGAAACAGTCGATAAGTTGCCCTTATATATATATATATATATATATATATATATATATATAATATATATATAATATATATATATTATATATATTATATATATATATCTTCAGAGATAGTCTTACGGGATGAGACGAAGTGTATCTATAAATCAAAACCATTTCTCTCACTTCTCAATCCCAGAATGTTTTTGGAATTTAAAATATCTTAACTTTCAGTTTCGATTTCAGTTTTTGCAAAACTTTTCGGAAAATTTCAGTCTTTTCCGATTTCACTTTTAAAAAAATTCAGTTTTATCAGTTTATCGATTCCAGTTTATATCAATCCCCTATCCCTGATTATAATCATTCCCATTTGCCCCATTTTTCCATATTAATGTCCATTTTCACGTAATGACATTACATACACCAAGTAAACCTATTACATCCTCATGTTTCTAATTTCAATCCTAGCATGATGAAATATCTTATTTGTACTTGGTACATTTCATTCATTACATTTCTTATCCCCATTTGTGTATACACATATATATACTGTATATATCAGTAGCGCTCATAAGTATTCGTACAGAGAAATAGTTCAGTTATATTGATTGGTCCTTAGCTTTTGTGCCACGCATACGATAATTATGGAAAGTTTACAGTTTGTTTGGGAAATTTTAGTAAATAAAAAAAAATGAGTTTAACTTAAACATATAATGTAAAACATCAAAGAATTTGAGGAAAATGAAAAAAAAAGTTAAAATGCAAAAGTTTTCATACATTTACTTAGAAAACTATTTAATACTTTGTGTGTTCACCTTTTGCTTGAATGACTTCAATGAATCGCCTTTGGTATTTTGCCACAAGGTTTCGAAATCTCAGTAGAAATATTAGCCCATTCTTCTAAAGAAAGTTGTTGTAATTCATTCAGATTCGAAGGGTTTCTCTCGCGGACAACTTTTTTTTAAAATCAAACCATAAATTCTCGATTAAATTCAGATCTGAGTTTTGACTGCGTCCCTCCAGAAACTTGAAATTTTTTTGTTGACATTTCATAGAAACTGCTCTTACTTTTCTGTTTTGGATCGTTATCTTGTTGCAGTACCCATCTGCGACCCATTCGCAACTCCCGAACTGAAGGCAATCCATTTTCTCATAAAATTTCTTAATATTTCTTCGAATTCAAAATTTGAATGATGACAACGAGCTTTCCTGAACCAGAAACACTAAAGCAGGGATTCCCAAAGTGGTCTGTACAGACCCCCAGGGGTCTGTAGAAAGCTTCCAGGGGGTCTCTAAGCTTTTGGAAAAATAGTAACATTAACTATATTAACTTTTTAACTATATTAACTATATTAACTATAACTATATTAACTGTATTAATATGTAGGGGTCCTTGGTGGTAAAAGTTTGGGAACCCCTGCACTAAAGCATATCCAGAGAAGCAAATTACCACCATCATGTTTAACCAGTAGGAACGATGATTATTTTCCTCGACCGCGGTATTTTATTTTCGCCAAACATATCCCGAATAATTCAATTTTGGTCGTCTGTCGAGAGAACTTTTTTTCTGGAATGTAAATCCATCATTTTAATGATCGTTGACTCACTTTAAACGAGCTTGTTTGTTTGCTTTTCGTAGCAAAGGTTTTCTTCGTGCGACTCTTCCATGCAAACTATTTTTTATCAATGTACGACGTACGGTAGAGGGATGGACATCTTAGACAGTCTTAATGTTTGGCAAATATCACCCGCAGTAACTCGTGGATTCTCAGCAGTCATTCTTTCAATCCGTCTAGCTGTACGTTCTGAAATCTTGCGAGGTCGTCACACCGTAGTAGAGATTTAATTGTCCTAAAGCCTTTCCATTTCTTTATAACTGCAGTGACCATCGTAAATGGAATTCGAAGTTCTTCTTCTATTTTCCTATAACTCCAGACTCGTATGCAGCAATAAGAGATCTCTTAAAATCTGTAGGCATCTCTTTTCCACGACGACCCACTGCTTAGTAATAGTTTGTATAGTCATCTGTTTTCAGCTGAAGATTCAGAGAAAATCCTAGAATTCAAAATTGCCAACAGTCTCTAATCAATAAGCAACCAACTACCGACAAAAATTTTAAATTCTTCAAAAGCCTAAGGTGAACACACAAACTATTAAATAATTTCGCAAATAAATGCACGAAAACTTTCGCATTATAACTTTTGGTATTTTCCTGTTATCCCGGACCCTAGACTTTTTGCCAGTTGCCAGACTTCAATTTTGACAGAATATTTTCGTTAAAACTAACGAAAATATCACGACTTAACCTAACCTTACCAACTAATTAGCAGTGGTGGGCACCGTTAACCAAAAAGTTAACTTCGATAACGATAATCCGTTAACCCCAATTTTTAACTGCGATAACGATAATCCGATAATTTTACTACAAAGTTAACGAAAGTTAACGATAATCCGTTAACGATAACTATTTCTTTACTAACATTTAAAAAAATCAAGGAAAAACGCTTTAAAACCCATAGAAAATTTTTATTTATGCAAAATCTAACAATAAATAGGTATTTAACTGTATTTTTATCAAGTTTTGCAACTTTTTTGCTTAACTTTTTTTTTTATTTTTAATAAAACATGTACTGATTACATGTTTTGAAACCCTTGTAACCACTAACCATTAACTAAATTTTAATTTATCAGAGAATTATTATGGCGGGAACTGAAAGGTAAAATTAAATTTTAGGCACATTTATTAAAGACTATGACACAATGTGCTGGTTGCCCTTCAGAAAGACCAACTTCTCAAAGTTAGGCCCAACTGCCAGTCTTGACCTCTTGGGCCTCAGGATGTCCTTGCCGAGAGAGAAGAGCCGTTCCACTGCGGCAGAGGACGGAATTGGCAGACTGAAGTTATGGCGGTTTGAATTCATTCGCGGAGCGGTGATCTTCCGTGAATGACTCCTCGCAGTTAACGTGTTAACGGACTTTAACGGACTAAATATCGAGTTATCGGAAGTTAACTGGTCCGATAACGATAAATGGAAATTAACTTCCGTTAATAGTCCGTTAAAAAAGTTAACTTCGTTAATTAACTGTTATCGGATTAACGCTTTAGTGCCCAACACTGCTAATTAGGTTAATTGAATGCCCGGTTAGGTAAACTGTACGCCCTTGATAATTGGTTAGGTTAAGTCGTGATATTTTCGCTAGTTTTAACGAAAATATTCCGTCAAAATTGAAGTCTGACAACTGGCAAAAAGTCTGGGGTCCGGGATAACAGGAAAGCACCTAACTATTTTTATTTAACTCAAATTCTTTGATGTTTTACATTATATGTTGGAATTAAACTAATCTTTGTATTTGTTAAAAGTTTCCAAACGAACGATAAACTTTTCCTAAGTATCCTACGCATGATACAAAAGATAAGGACGAAAATATAACTGAAATATTTATCTGTACGAATACTTATGAGCGTCACTGTGTGTGTGTATGTACCTTATGAACCTTATGTTGTTTCGTGCGTTGGTCTCTCTTCACACCGAGGTCAAGCTGGTGACCCCGTCTCTCTCTCTCTCTCTCTCTCTCTCTCTCTCTCTCTCTCTCTCTCTCTCTATATATATATATTATATATATATATATATATATATATTAGTACTGACTTTACTCATTTGTTTCATTATATTTTGCTAATTACTCCTCTATTAGGTGGATGTCGAACACCCTTTCCGTTCACTCATCCATCGATATATCCATTAAAGCGGCTTCTCAATTATGCCAATTATCCCTCAACCATCTAAATGTTACATCATTCATTTTATGTAATCGAATATTAATGAGGAAACACTTGGAAAATACTTGGGAAATCTCCATCATCGAAATTCTAATTGCATTTCAATTTATCACAATTATTATCCTTTCTAATTGATGTTTTTCTCTCTTCCCCTTTTTAAATGAGAGAATTAATGTAAAACAATCTTAAATTAATATATATATATATTACGGCCTCTTTGCGAAATCGGCCTTTTTCCAAAATGGGCAATATGATGGCCTGTTTGCAAATGGGCATTACAATGTCGGCCACTTTGCAAACAAGCGATTTGGCGAAATGGCTGGTTATCCAGCCGGCCATTTTGCTAAAAGGCAGAACTTCAGTAAAGCGATTCAATCCAGTTCGATTGAAATTATTGAAATTTAAATTATTGAATGCCCGGTTAGGTTAACTGAATGCTCGGTTAGGTCAACTGTCTGCCCTTGACGATTGGTTAGGTTAAGGCGTGATATTTTTCGTTAAACAACGAAAATATTACGCCTTAACCTAACCAATCGTCAAGGGCGGACAGTTGACCTAACCGGCCATTCACTGTCCAGTTCAATGTGAAGTTCTGCCGTTTCGCAAAATGGCCGACAGCATTACCAGTCATTTTGCAAAATGGCTAGTATGCCGGCCTGTTTGCAAAGTGGCCTGGCATTTAATGCCATTATGCAAAAAGGCCGGGATTTTGGCCCTTTTGCAAAAAGGCTGATCTTTTTGCAAAACGGCTGATTTCGCAAAAAGGCTGTAACGTAATAACGTGACAAATAAAAATGCATAGGTATAGCATTAGTTACAATGGTTACTTCCGCTGTTTAGGTTATATTTGGTTAGGTTAGGTAATTATTATTATTATTATTATTATTATAGATAAGTTATATAAATAGGCATTATACCATGCACTCTTAACTTTCAGCGAATTGCCTAGGCATTAAGCTTAATGCCGGATTTCGCTTATTGCTGCTAACATATATAACATATATACAAGAGGGGAAACAAGCCTGACCTCCGTGAAATGAGGAATAATCGCACGAAGGATCTGAAAGGTCGAAAGGCACACACACACACACACACACACAAGTAAAATATGTAAATTAAATCTTCGGTGTTTAGAACCCATGTTTTATTATTAATTTTTTTTAAAGTACGAGAGGATTCGTCTCATTTCCTCAGATGTATTTTTTTTTTAAAACTTAAGAAGCCCCTTTTCTTGCCTTGGAAAGTGTCATTACATTGTATACATTAATAGTATTGAAGCTCTACACTTAATTCATACAGAAGATGAATGTAAAACAACTTCTTTCAATTCATTAAGGACATATTCAAATTAGTTGTACAGGGTGTCCCATAAGTCCGGCATCACAGGAGAAATTCATATTTTTATATTTCTACAAACCATAATTCTTATGCTCGGGATGCCAATTTCCCGTCCACCATTCTGTTCAGTGACGAGGCTGTTTTTTATGGAAATGGTGAGGTAAATCGACAGAACACCCGCTACTGGTCTCAAAACAACCCTCACTGGTATACCTCTTCAAAGGAACAAGGTGTATCTCGGGTGATGGTATGGTGTGGCATTTGGAAGGATCGCATCATAGTCCCCCTCTTTTTCGATAAACATGTCACTGGAGGCACCTACCTACGTATGCTCAAGGAAAAAGCATTTCCCAGTGTCTTGAACGAAGGAAATTTCCCAACATGGTTCCAGCAAGACGGCGCTCCTGCACATTACAGCACCCAAGTAAGGGAATACCCGTACCAACAATTCCCTGGTCATTGGATAGGACGTCGAGGGCCTGTGGAATGGCCAGTTAGAGGCCCGGATCTCACGCCACTAGATTTTTATCTCTGGGGCCACTTGAAAGCGCTGGTATACGCAGAGAAAATTAGGAGTGTTGAACATTTGCGGCAGCGCATTATTGGGGCATGTAACACCATTACTCCTGACATCATTCACCGTGTGCTTGCTGACTGGGTATCACGTCTGAATTTGTGTATTGAAAACAGTGGTGGACACATTGAGCACGTTCTGTAAATAAAAGCTTTTGTTTTGCCTTTTATTTGCCGGACTTATGGGACACCCTGTATAATTTCATAAAGGAAATTCTCTCTCTCTCTCTCTCTCTCTCTCTCTCTCTCTCTCTATATATATATATATATATATATATATATATATATATATATATACCCTAGGTGGCCTAGTGGTTAAGACGATGAGCCGCTGATGGGGCGTGGTTCGGATTCCACGTTAAACTGTAAGTCTAAAGTGGAGTGAAAAGCTTGACCTTCGTCGTCGGAATGAACAATTCGGGTGGAAGCTAACCAAAGGTTTATATATATATATATATATATATATATATAGAGAGAGAGAGAGAGAGAGAAGAGTGTTAATATATTAGCAGCTTTATTTTCCACAATACAAAGTGATCATGGAGCCCATTCTTAGGGCCACTGCTCCCAGTCCACTGACCTGGAAATGTGTTGTTATTAAAGTGGCGCCCTCTTCCTCATAATGCAGTAATGGAGTGTCTCGGTTAAAAATACAATTATCTACGTTAGCAATTTCTTGTAGCTAAAAAAAACAATGTCTGAAGCATGGCCAGGTAATTATCACTGTCTAAATTCACGGTGCCTTCGATGTCACCCTTAAAGAAAAATGGACCAAAAATTTTTTGACTAGAGGGCACACTGGGTCATAAGACGCATGAAGATACTTTAAGCGCGGAATCGACGGTTATAAGGGTCAGTTCTAAAGGGTGACCCTCCCAGAGATGTGAAAAGTAGACCCACTAAATCCAACGTTACTTAAGAAGTTAGCGCTATTGGAATAATGGTCCAAAGTGCTTCGCGCATTTCCACGTACATGGAACGCGTAATCTTTGGGATGCAACACTTTAAAAATCTCGTAACTTATAAGCATAACCGCTTATGTCTATTCTTAACATCTGAATTGCCGACTCGATAATACCCCAAAGCCACGAGTCGAAATGATTAAGTCTCGTTACAATGAGGACCCACTTTTTCGTAACAACTCGCGGTTACCTTCCGTACGCGATGACTGCGGTCGACCACTGCGAATCCTGTAACTGACGGAGAGCGTTTCAATAAACTTTTTAAGGATGCTCAAGATAGTTTGGTGTGTAGGCGCATCCCTGGATCAATTGCCAATACGGATGAGAACTCAAACATTCCCTGACATTCGCAATATTAAAGCGTTGCTATGGCAACTAACTTTTCTTATTAAGGCGAAAATAAAACCCTGAAGATTACGCTTTTAAACAACTTTTGTTTCAATTAAATTTGAAAAGAGGAACTGAGTTATTGAAAAAAGAAAATGTCTACCGACTTTTTGGATACCCAGTAAATAGACAAATAGATAGATGATATTCCCATTGCATTTAAGTGGGATTTTATTTCTTCGGTGTACCTTTCAGAAAGCCCAAAATCAAAACAACACTTGATGAATACGTTTATAAAGAATTTTTTAAGCTCGGATTTGCTTCGACCCGAATTGTTCACCAAGCTTAAAAAATTCTTTATAAACGTATTCCTCAAGTGTTGTTTTGATTTTGGGCTTTCTGAAAGGTACACCGAAGAAATAAAATCCCACTTAAATGCAATGGGAATATCATCTATCTATTTGTCTATTTACTGGGTGTCCAAAAAAGTCAGTAGACACTTCAACACGAATTGTTCATTCTGACGAAGGTCAAGCTCGTCAGTCCACTTTAGACCGACAGTTTAACGTGGAATCCGAACCACGCCCCACCAGCAGCCCAGCGTCTTAACCACTAGGCTACCCAGGGTACCCATTTATCTACCAAACAATTTTTTTTTTATTGTAATGAAGGATGAACAGCTGGGTTTTGCTGCGCGCCGCCTGCCGTCACCGGGTCTGAATCCGGGGCCAATAGATTCGTAGCCAGCGACGCTAAGCACTACACTATATATATATATATATATATATATATATATTTTTTTTTTTAGTTCGGGAAGAACCGATTCGCCTCTATTTAAAGGGCATATCTCAGCGGAAAAACAAAGAAAAAGTGAGAGGAAAGACAGAGGAAAAAGAAAGGGTGGAGGGGACAGTCGAAGTGGAAAAAGACCAAGGATGACAAGGACTGCAGGGTCGAGCCCCATCATCCTTGGGTGCTAGGGCCGGGAGGCGCACGTGAAACCTCCAGGAACAAGCACGGACAAACGAGCACAAAGAGCACTCAAGAGCACGAGCTTAGAACCCCCTTGCGGGGATATATATATATATATATATATATATATATATATATATATATATATATAGTACATGTATGTATGGTGTGGGAAATGGATATGAGCTGAATCGATAAACTGATAAAACTGAAATAGAAAAAACTGAAATCGAAAAGTTTTGCCAAAACTTAAATCGAAAGTGAAGTAAAATAAACTAAAAAACTGAAAACTAAAATCGAAATTGCTTTTTTCAGTTAAGTTTATATATTAAAGGATTTTTTTAATTAAAGACGTTAAGATATTTTAATTCAATTTTACTAACACGAGAGACAACTTGTCAAACTCCAAAAAAACAAAAATTTGAGTATTGAGACGTGATAAAAATGTTTTTGATTTACAGATACACTTCGTCTCATTCCGTAAGACTATCTCTGAATATATATATTATATATATATATATATATATATATATTATATATTATATTATATTATATATAAAGGGTGATCCAGAGAAATGGGACCCAAAAGAAACCCCCGTAACTCTTAAAGTATAAGTCCTTTTATAAAATCATACGCATCATTCGAAAGAGGATAGTTACAAGTTTGTACAGGATTGTATAGGTTTTGACAATACAAGACAAGATAAGATACAAACAAAATAAAAGTGTTAGTTAAAACTAACCCTTCAAGATGACTGCATGGACTGTGGAACAGCTGCGTTTCATAACTGAGCAATATTATGAGCATGGAAGAAGTGTAGTTTCAGCTCAAAGATCTTTCAAGACAAATTTTCAGATGTCAAAATCACCTTCTAAGAAAGTAATCCGTCGGTGTGTCAGAAATTTTTCCTAACTGGCAGCATTGGAAAAAGAAAACCAACTGGAAGAGTGCGCACAGCAAGGATAGACGAGATCATTAACAGAACTCATGAAATTGTACAGGATAATCCTAACATAAGCATCAGACGTGCTTCTCAGCTGTTAGGAGTTGGATATGGAATAACACACCGTATATTCAAGCAAAATTTAATGCTCTTTCCATATAAAATTCAAACAGCGCGACAACTAAACGATGGAGATTTCGCACGAAGACGACAATTCTGTCAATGGATCCAACAGAAGGTAAATGACACCACCAATTTTCTAGCAACTTTGATTATGTCAGACGAAGCCCATTTTCACTTGAATGGAACTGTAAACAAACAAAATTGTCGTTTCTGGGCAACAGAAAATCCATTGAATATTACCGAAGTCCCGTTGCATACTCAGCGTGTAACTGTTTGGTGTGGTCTTACTGCATCTCAGATCATAGGGCCGTACTTTTTCGAGGATTCCACCGGAAACACGGTTACTGTAAATGGTGATCGCTACGAAAAAATGTTGACCGATTTCCTTATTCCTAAATTAAGAGATCTTTGTCTAGAAAACCACAAGACGGAGCTACCTGCCATACCACGAGGAACTGCATGGCAGTTTTGCGTCAAACGTTTCCAGGCGAGTTTAATCTCAAGATTTGGAGACGTTGAATGGCCCGCAAGGTCTCCGGATTTTTCTCCCTTAGATTATTATCTCTGGGGATATTTAAAGAGTAGGGTCTACAGAAATAACCCAACGACCTTGCAAGAATTGAAGGCCGCCATCACAAATGAGATACAAGCCATACCACCGCACACTCTTGCAAAAGTGATGCAGAACTTACGAGCGAGAACACTGGAATGCTTGGCAACTAATGGAGCACATTTGAAAGGAGTCATTTTTAAAAAATAAATATTTCATAATAACTTGTAACTCTACTCTTTCGAATGATATATAGTTTTTTATGAAAGGAATTAAATATTAAGAATATTTGGCTCTTTTTATGGGTCCCATTTATCTGGATCACCCAGTATATATATATATATATATATATATATATATATATATATATATATATATATATATATATATATATATATATATATATATATATATATATATACAGTAGATATAGAAGGGCAACTTATCGGCTTTTTCTTTATGGTTCTATCTTTTCAATATATTCGTCTCCCTCTTCGTATAGGTGGATAGATATCAGAGTTAAAGAGAAAAAGTCACAGCAAGGTGAGAAGTGGATTAGCAACAGCAAAAAAGTAAAAAAAGTATCAGAAAACTGCGTGACTTTAAGCATGCGGCTTCATTTTTAAGTATCAATTCAACTGAAGCTTTCGCGAAAGATCAATTTTACTGACGAAGAATAACAACTGCGCCTTGCACTATGATACGAAACCAAATCAGTAATAAAAGGCTTTATAAAGAATATATAATTCAAAGATATGAACTCAACTCCAAATCGAAACTGATATTTTGTTTTTACAAAAACTGAAATCGAAAATAGAGCTTATATATATACGGGGTGTCAGGAAATAATTGCCCCCACCCCTGTAGAGCAAAAACTAGAAGAGATAGATAAAAACGGCGAGACCACTTGAAAGGGCGTTAAAATCTGAATAAAAAACCATTATATTCTATTCCTGTGATTTTAATTCTTACCATTTTTTTTCCCCACAGAAACCATGGCATCATCTATTTTGAACGATTCAGAGAAAAAGCGAGTTCTTGACCGCATTCGAGCTGTCACATTTCGTGATGCAAAGAAGCTGGTGCAACTTTCATAACTCGACACTGGGTGGCTGAGAGATTAAAAAGATCAGAAAACTTTGTCAAAAGGAATTGGAATAAGAATCCTGAAGATTGTGAAACAGAATTTCGAGGAGGAAGACCGGAGAAATTATCTCAAGAATCGAAAGACATTGTGCTTGCTGCATCACGGCGCCGAAAGAAGAGCTGCTCTGAGGTAGCGAAAGAGATACTTATCCGTCGTGGTAAGATAGTCAATCGGCAACTTGTGCATCAATTTCGAGTTCGCCAAGGCTTGAGTGCTTGGCATGAAATAGCTAAGCCACGGAAGAGTGATCTTAATATTGAAGATCGGCTATGGTTTTGTGATTATCTTGAGGAATGGACGGAAGACGATTTCCTTCACTTGGTTGTCAGCGATGAATTCTTCGTTTATGTCTCCAGAAAACAAAATTTTCAGAATGATCGGGTTTGGGCAACAACTCCTGATGAAGTCCCAGACGACCAGAAGTATCGAGAAATAGTAAAAAATCCAGCATGTGTGGGTGTTTTCATTATGTTCTCTATTCGGAAGCTCATCTGGGTTATCAAACCAAGAGGAACCAGTTGGGATGGGCCTTATTTTCGAAATGTAATTTTAGCCCAACATGTAATTCCGTTTTTGAAAGACCCCGAGTGTGTTTTGGATGTTGAACAGGCAACCTTTCTTCACGATAAAGCCCCCTGTATGAAAGCACTTGCGACTCAACAACTGCTTAAGGACAATAACATTGATTTTTTCGGAAATAATGAATGGCCTGGCAATTCTCCCGATCTTAATGTCTGTGAACATGTCAGATCCATCATGAAGGATCGGGTGGAGTCCTTAATGCTGGAAAACCCATTCAGAATCGGTATTCAACAGAAATTATGACTGCAAAGATCAACGAAGTCCTTGAAGAAATGAGTCATGATACCGATCTCTTTGAGACACTTCTGGGATCATACCCACGTCGATTAATGGCCGTCAGAGCTGCAAATGGGGGCAACACCCGATATTAAAACAAGTGTTTTTTATTCAAAATTAAACGCTCTTTCGCGTGGTTTTTCTGTTTTTTTCTATTCCTTTCAGTTTCTTCTGTACGGGGGGGGGGGGGGGAATCATTTCCTGACACCCTTTATATATATATATATATATATATATAGAATGAATTTCAAATTAAGCACGTGAAATGAATGAATGCTGCAAACTCACAAGGAAAAAAAATGGTTCCAAGGCCTTTCGTGTATTCAGCAATACACGAAAGCTATCCCTGACGAGGTGTATTGCTGAATACACGAAAGAGCTTGGAACCATTTTTTCTTTTTCTTCGTGGGATTGTATCAACCTTTGATTAGTTTCCGCCCGAATTGTTCATTCTGACGAAGGTCAATTTTTTCACTCCACCTTAGACCTACAGTTTAACGTGGAATCTGAACCACGCCCCCACCAGCAGCCCAGTGTCTAGGCCACCCAGGGTACCCATTTATCTACCAACCACTTTCTTTACTGTGTGGAAGGATGAACAGCTGGGTTTTGCTGCGCGCCGGCTGCAGTCACCGGGTCTCGAACCCGGGGCCGATGGATTCGTAGTCAGCGACGCTAACCACTACACCACCGAGGTCATGTGTGTGTGTGTATATATATATATATATATATATATATATATATATATATATTAGTGATGTAGCGGATGTCATTTTTTCACATCCGCGGATGCGGATGCGGATGAGGATGTTTGATTTGAACATCCGCGGATGCGGATGCGGATGCGGATGTCTACATTTTCGTTATTTTTTAGGATATATTCGAGATTTGTTGTGTTTAACATATATAATAAGTTATTATATAGAGAGAGCTGTAGCTATAATGTAGTATAATTGATTAATTGTACAATAATTGCTGTACTTTTCTCTGAACATACTTATAAAATAATATCAAGCATCTAACTAATATAGAAATCAATTAGTGAATTCGTCTGCAAATAAATTCGTTATATTTTGTTGAGTTTCAGCCACAATTAGAAACCATAATTGTGTTACCAGGATGCGGGACGTGAACCCAACTCAAATGCACCCCACCGACCTCTTTCCCCAACCTCCACCCTTATAGAAAGAGATCTTTAATTAGCTTGATAACTATTTATATTACGTTTAAAGTTTTATTAGGCATATTTATAAATGAGTAATTAAAATAAGTAAACTAAGATGTTCATCGTTTAATGTTCAAACTTAATTATAGGAAGGTTATGCTTAAGGAACATTAATTTTTCTGCCTTTTCTGCTGCCAGTCTGTTTCTCTTTTCATCATATATTAATCCAGCACTGCTAAATAATCTCTCGCTTGGTACGTTTGTTGGAGGACAGGCTAAATGTTTCCTTGCAAGTTTACTCAAGTATGGATAGATATTCTGCATATTTTTCCACCAACTAATAGGATTGTCACATGCAGCCAGGCGTTTTTCTTGGTGATAGCTCTCGATCATTTTTACTACATCTTTTGACATCGCGTAGGTCTCGTCATTGCTGCTTGACTCAAGAAACTGAGAGACAGATTCTGTGATAGATTTGCTTGTTGAAGGTGTTGGTTCTGTCACTGAAACTTTTATTCTTTTGGTGGGTGGCGAAGCGACAGATTCAAGAGATTGAAGCTCTTCAACTGCTTTGCCAAGTGATGATTTAACTCGTTCTAATGTACTAGGTGAAAATAACTTAGCTTTGTAACGTGGATCTAAGTAGGTTGCAAGAGAGTAACTTCATACAAGAACAGCCTCTCGTCTTGTCGCTTGCATCACTTTTGCGCACAATGAACTAGTTCTATTAATATAGTAGAATTTGATAATTTCCGCTTATTAATGACGTTTTATCTCAACGGTCCACATCCGCACGACATCCGCAGTCCAAAGTGCGGATGCGGACGCGGATGCGAGAAAATGTGCGGATGTTCCGCGGATGCGGATATGACCTACATCACTAATATATATATATATATATATATATATATATATATATATATATATATATATATATGTGTGTGTGTGTGTGTGTTGTCGTTCGGAAATATAAGTGATTAGCGTTTATAAGCATTCAAATACTGAGGGCACTCAATATATTTTGCCCCACCCTGTTTTCTTATCTAAATAATAGGCCGTGGGGCTGAAATGTCTTTCGGGTCGAAGTTTGAACTTTCTGAGCTTCACATAACCGGATTTTTCCAGTTTGAACATCCCTTTCTTGTATAAAATCGCTTCTAAACGCCCTTGTATAAAACCGATGGTTAACGCAGTTTCGAAAATGGCGTCTGACAGTGATGTGCGTCGTAAACAGAGAGCTGTTATCTAGGTCTTAACCGCAGAGAAGGAAACAGTTGAAAATATTCACAAACGTCTACAAAACGTTTACGGAGATGCTGCTGTTGATCGAAGCACAGTTCGACGCTGGTCTAAACGTTTGAGATCATCGGAGAGAGGGAGAGCCATCCTCGATGATGAGCGACGCAGCGGTTGCCCGGCATCGGCTGTGACATCTCACACTGTGCAACGTGCTAACAGCATCATTCGATGAAATCGGCGTGTCACATACAAGGAGCTATCACTGGAGCTAGGAATTAGTGAAGGAAGTGTGAATACGATAATTCAGCAACTGGGATACTCAAAAGTGTGTTCACGGTATGTTCCTCGCGAACTGACTGAAGATCACAAAGCCAAAAGAAAAGAAATTGCTTCTGAGTCGTTCGTTCGATACGAGACAGAAGGGGATGACTTCCTTTCACGAATTGTGACTGGGGATGAGACTTGGGTACACCACTTTGAACCTGAAACAAAACGCCAATCCATGGAGTGGCATCACGCAGACTCCCCACGCAAAAAAAAGTTCAAAATAGCTCCGTCTGCAGGAAACGTTATGGCCACCATCTTCTGGGACATGAAAGGGGTGATTCTGGTGGACATTACGAAGAAAGGACAAACAATCAACTCAGAGGCATATATTGCTACCCTACAGAGACTCCAGAGACGTATAAAGCGAGTTCGACCGGAGAGAAAACTGGAACACGTCCTTCTTTTGCACGATAACGCAAGACCACACAACAGTTTGCAAACAAGAGAGGCTATCACAAAAATGCGCTTGACTGTGTTACCCCACTCTCCATACAACCCAGATCTGGCACCTTCAGACTTCCATTTGTTTGGGCCAATGAAGGATGCTATTCGTGGAAGAAAGTTTCAGAGTAACGATGAGGTTATTGAGGAAGTTAAGCGGTGGCTCCAGCGGAACCCAGCGGACTTTTACCAGCAAGGAATAAAGGCCCTTGTTTCGAGGTGGAGGAAAGCCGTAGAAAAGGATGGAGACTATGTGGAAAAATAAAAACTTGTAAAAAAGGTGTGTAACTACTTGTGTACAAAATTTCTGGAACTTACAAGCAAACTTAGAAAAAAAAAAAAAGGTGGAGCAAAATATATTGAGTGGCCCTCGTATAATTCTGCAATAACAAAACACAGTAGAGCCCCACCTTCCCCAACTCACCCAAAAAAAAAAGACCTACGATAACTAATTAAAGCAACTGAAAGATGAGAAGGCAAAGTGATGCAAATTTTAAAAAAAAAAAGCTTGGCCTTTTGATTTTTTTTTTAAACTTAATGACGCTCGTAAGACACTAAAAACATTACGAATCGGTAAATACAAAATAGTCTTATTTAAACATTCGACTTGGGGGGGAAAAAAATTGTCTCCAAAAAAATTAATTCTTACCCGTGTCCTCATACCTCAAAATCAAGGATCGAAAATTTTTGCAAAATCCATTTACATCATTTTTTCCCTCGTCATCATCCTCCAATTATTACAGGGTGAGAGAAAAGTCCCCGCGCACCCGCAAAAAGTGTAGTGAACCCGTACCTGCACTGCGTTGGAAGTGAAAGGTGCACAGGGACTTTTCGCTCACCCTGTATATTTAAACCTATTTTAACCGTAACTTTATTTAATACAAACGAAAGGTTTTCAACTAAACTTGGTTCGTTCTTTTAAAGATACAATTTTTTTTCTTCATTATAATAAAATGAAGCAAACAAAAATATATTTGGCAACTCTAAATAAAGTAATTATTTTATTTTAATCATTACTGGTGTGTGTAAACATTTTTTTTGGAAGGGAAATATATATATATATATATGTGTGTGTGTGTGTGTGGTGTTACGCGTATTCGATGAAATTGGCAGGCCATTTGCTTATTTCATGAAATACGCAATTTCGCTCTGCCTATTTCATGAAATACACAATTTCGCTCTACCTATTTCATGAAATAGGCAGAGGAAAAACTGAGAGTTCAACTGTCAGTCGCAAACTACAGTATATTTAAAGCAAAATATATAGGCAAGTACCTAACCTATTTTAATGCGTTTTTGCACGTATGGCGTGGGTGGCACGAGCTGTTACGAAGGTTTCCAGCTTTTAGACAGGGATATCTTTTGGTCAGACAGTTAGGTTAGGTTAGGTTATGAAATGCTTGATATTTTGCGATATTTTAGTTTAAATTTAATTAAATGGCAAAAACTCCATTCTGAGACTTCTCAAGGACAGGACAACATCTAAACGATAAATATTTTTGGCTCTGATAAAAATTAACAAACTTTTTACGGGGGTACACGCACCGTTGTGTACCTTTAATAGAAAAGAGTAGCTCTATGCGAAATGCTTAAGCGCTTCATAACCTAACCTAACTGCCGAACCAGCTATCTGACCAAAAGATGCTCCTGTCTAAAAGCTGGAAACCTTTGTAACAATTCGTGCCACCCACGCCATACGTGCAAAAATGTATCAAAATAGGTTAGGTACTTGCCTGTATATTTTGCTTTACATATAGTTTGCAAATGACAGTTGCACTCCCAGTTTTTACTCTCCCTATTTCATGAGCAGAGCGAAATTGCGTATTTCATAGACTTGGTAAATGGCCTGCCAATCTCATGAAATTAGCAATATTTTGCTTATTTCATGCAAAATGCAATTTCACCGATGACGCGTAACACATACACACACACACACACACACACACACACACACACCACACACATATATATATATATATATATATATATATATATATATATATATATATATATATATATGAAAAATAAAAACCGTACCTCCGAATACTTTCGTATTATATTCCAAGATGAAAAATATAACCCTTGAGTATTACCCTAGAATATAAATCCGTTTTTTACCATCAAAACGTATGTGACACATCATTGCTTTTTTAAATCTTGTGAATACATTGAACGTCTCTCGAATTTTCTTAATAAAAAAACATACGAAATTCCGAATTCAGTTCAGAAATTGAAAAAAGAAAACTGATTATCTTTCCTGAATGTCAAAATCTTTCCTCATTTCAGTTTCATCTCTTCTCCGGAAATGAGTTTAAAATTTTATTATTTCGCTCCTTTCAAAATGTAATTCATTCTCATCCATTTGGATTTCAGCTACTGAAAATTTGTTCATAAATATTTTTACTTAAAACTTGAATAACAACTTTTTACGAGGTAAAGGATTGCCAACGTCGCTAATAGATTGTGCTATGTATTATAACTTAAACTTAGATTTCTGTATCAAACTTAAACTTACTCTTAATAATAATAATAATGAGAATTAGCACGAAGGAGCGTTGTAAACTTGCACGGCTCTCAGGCCAGCTAATTGAACTAATTCCCAGGTTATTATTACCAGCATAATCGGGAATCGAACCTCCAACCTTAATTTTTCACTGTGCTTACAGGGAAATTCTGGAGTCAATGAAAGAAAGCCACCCCCAAAAGTTTCTAGTAAACAATGCCACCCCCGAATTGTGTCAATGAAAGAAAGCCACCCCCGACCCGTTTGGGGGTGGCTTTCTTTCATTGATCTACTAGCCTTATAAGGCTAACTAACGAAAATATCACGACCTAACCTAACCAATTGTTAAGCCAACTGTACGTCCTTGACGATTGGTTAGGTCATGTCGTGATATTTTCGTTAGTTAGCCTTATAAAGCTTTATATCACTACCTACCTAAATAACTTACAGATCAATGAAAGAAAGCCACCCCCGACCCGTTTGGGGGTGGCTTTCTTTCATTGATCCAAATTCTGTTACCCACTGGGTTACTCGCAAAATTATTCTTAACAAAAATAGATCATCCGCTTTAGTCTTTAGTCTAGCTTATCTAGTGTTATCTTAAAGTCAAGATTTCTACCACACTTTGCTCGTCAGTCATATTAAAAATAAAGTTTGGGGCTGTTAAACCTAATTCGCAACATTGAAGATCATGTGATGGAAGGGAGAGACAGCTTTACGCGCGATCCAGACCACTAACCCACCGAGGGAGACCCAGAGAAACGTCTTAATCGCTGAAATCAGAAGTCCGAGACGAGACTCGAACCCAGAAACTTCAAATTAACATCCTACCGGTCTACGACTAGACTCCCCGTATCGAGTCTCGTCGATCATTTAAGAGTATATTTGCGATGATTGTACACGATTGTACGTTGGCCTGACATGACGCCAGATGAACTACGAACTGATGTTGAAAGGGATTTTACTTAATACTCGCAGTGTGGATCTTCTTAATCTTCTTCCATGAACCGTTCTCAAGATCTCCATGATGGGAACCCACTGAAATCAAAATTTTCAGTTACCCAAAAAGCAATAAATTTGACCTACTATTATTTGAAACACGAAGTAAAGGCGTGTACACCTTGGTGTAAATTAGGTTTTATTGTTGATTTTAGTAAGACTTTATTTGTATCTGGTTGACTCACCTTTGGGACAGTCTTGTGTTTAAAGCTGCCTAAACCGCTACATTCAGAACCGTGACCGGACAGCTCATACCAGGACAACACATACCCGGACAACTCAGACCCGGACAACTCATACCTAGGACAACTCATACTCTCTTCAACAATTACCACCCCAATGTTGATCTTTTCATCTATATCCACCCCGAAAGTTTAAACTCTGCAAATTAACCAAAATAAGATAAGAAAACAATAACAACAAGTTTATTATTTATTGCAAACATATAATAAATAGAGAACCATTATTTACATAGGATAAAATTTGAATGCCCGGTTAGGTCAACTGTACGCCCTTGACAATTGGTTAGGTTTAGTCGTGATATTTTCGTTAGTTTTAACGAAAATATCACGACTAAACCTAACCAATCGTCAAGGGCGTACACCTAACTGGGCATTCAATGAACCCAACCGGGTATTCAGTTGACCTAACCGGGCATTCAATGAACCTAACTGGGCATATATATATATATATTATACATATATAACTTGCATGAATTTTAAATGTTTAAATTTAATTTTTAATTTTACAAAATAAATGTTTTCATTAATTTTTCATTTTTTTTCTGGTCCTATGTATGAGTTGTCCTAGGTATGAGTTGTCCTAGGTATGAGTTGTCCTAGGTATGAGTTGTCCTGGTATGAGCTGTCCTGGTATGAACTGTCCTAGAAGGATTCAGAACATCAATATACCCAAGAAACTTTATGCATTTACGTCGGATCGAATACATCAAAGAAAAAGGGTCACTTGTATTTTTAGCCAAAAACCAAAACCTCAACCGTAAAATCAAAGGGTCCACTTTTCAAGACACTTAACACGTCTATTTAATGTTACAACTGAGAATAGTCCCCTGAGAAACTTTTATGTTACGCACAGACCGCATGCATGAAACAAGGAATTCTTGACCCGTTGCTTACGTTCGATTTCCATCAAGAAAAAAAAAAATTCAGTATTTGTCATTTACCATTACTTATTCGGACTATAATGGATTTAATTTTTCTAGAAGAGTTCCTTGTTCCATGCACGGTCTGTGTGTGACATAAAACTTTCTCAGGAGACCATTCTGAGTTGTAACATATATATATATATATATATATATATATATATATATATATATATACAGGGTGTACATAAAGTCAGGATCTATTTTTGTGAAGCACTTGGAAATTATATGGAATTCAATCATAAAATGATAAAGTGGTAACATTTATTAAATAATTAAGAGTAGGATTCGACGTGACGCCCATCAGTATCCCTGCACAGCTCAAATCGTTCCGCAGCATTTCTAAACACATTCTGGAGCATTTGCGGGGTTATGTTATCTGCAGCAGTTCGTATACGTGTACGTAAGTTTTCAAGACTCGTAATCTTCGTCTGATAGACGTGCGACTCGATAAAGCCCCATGCAAAGAAATCTAAAGGGGTTAAATCTGGTCATCTCGCAACACAAGGTCTGTTGCTTCCGCGTCCGATCCAGCGATTTGGAAAACGTCCATTTAGATAATCCTGAACAATTTTGGCATAGTGACAAGGAGCACCATCATGTTGATAGACGACGGTACTAACAATCCTATCCCCAATCAGCTGTGGTTCAAGGAATTGCTGCAACATGTCCAGATAAATAAGCCCCGTAACTGTAGCTTCAGCAAAGAAAAAAGGACCATAAACCTTAGATTTTGTTAAACCCATCCAGACATTAACTTTAGGTGAGTCTCTTTCCCAATTTTGGACGAAATCATTCGGTCTTTCATCTGCCCAAATTCGACAGTTATGGCGATTTACTTTTCCACACGTATGGAAAGTGGCTTCATCACTAAGAGAATGTTGTCCATTAAATTATCACTCCAGATTTGTTCTACGAGATCAGCACACACAGCACTTCGTCGAGGGAAATCTTCCTCATGTGAATCATGTAAAACCTGCAAATGATAGCTTTTCTTCTGCAAATTAACTTCAGAATTTTGTGCACAGATGACGTCAGGAGGCCGAGTCTGTGTGATGCAACACGAACGGACGTACGTGGCTCCTCAGTGATAATTCCGCGTACTGCATTCACGGTAAGATCTGACATACACGGTCGTCCTGATCTTGCTTCATCATTTACAGATCCCGTTCGTTTAAATTTGTTCACCAATTTTCGTATTGTCTTGTCTATTGGCCCCGGCTTATGAAATCTCCTTCTAAACTTCTCTCTGATGTCATTGTATTTCTTTCCCTCGATTCGCCAAATTACTATTGCCACACGCTCTTCTGTATTCATTCTAAGGGCTTCTGAAAAGAAAAATAGAAAAAAATAATTTCACAAAAATAGATCTTGACTTTATGTACACCCTGTATATTAGGGTGGTCCTTATTTATATGGTGAAAAATGAAACATCAAAATGTTTCGGTCTGACCCTCTAGAAATGTGACAGGGGATACAAAAACACTGTTTATGAAGTTTCATGAGAAAATATTAATATTTAGAGGTCGCTCAAGGCCATCAAAATTGTGCAATATAATGCGTCATTACTGCCACACAATTCCTTGCTATACCCCCTCCAGTATCATGTCAGCCACCTTAATAGTAGGATGTGTGTATTAAACAGGTGCATACAGTGTTTTGTCTTTAACCTTTTTTTTTTTTGTAAATGTCTTAAATTTTGTGCCTCATATAACATTGATGTTCTATTTTCAGGTGTGGATTTATGGATCAAAATACATAGTGATGGAGACTCGAAATAAATCCAAGGTTTACTTGATTGATAAGTGTGAGGACGATATTAGAAGTGCTAAATTGCCATCGAATAGGCAATGCATTTGGCAATTGTTTATATCCTACTTTATGAGAATCTTATAATCTAGTATTATGAAGCCGTTGAGCGACCTCTAAATATTAATATATCTCAATAAAATTTTGCATACTGTGTTTTTACATCAAATGGCATAGTTTGATGGGGTCGGAGCACGGAAATTTGAAAGTTGAAAATAAGGACCACCCTAATATATATATATTGGCGTAGCCAAAGGGGGGGTAAAACACCCCCAAGGACCTTGGAGCATAACAAAATAATAACAAACATGTATTCACGGTCCAATTATTCCGGTCAATTTGTTGAATAATATTCTGTGTAACCATTAGAAATTTCTGGCTACGCCGTTGTTTATATATACATATATATGTATATATATATATATATATATACCGGGTGTCCGAGAATTATCTGTACAATTTTTGGCTGTTATTAAAAGTCAACCATGAAGTGTAGAAATTCCAGTGTTGTCCCATTTTACAGAGAATCTCATTAAGTTTTTTCTGATACCACGTTTCGACAAGTTTTTTAGAAATGTACGCGGGTGACAGACATTGATGATTTAAAAGCAAGAATCACAGCTGCTATTGAGCGAATTGATGTGGATATGCTGCAGCGTACATGGCAACATTTGGAGTATCGATTGGATGTTTTGCGAATCACTGATGGTGCACATATCGAATGTTTGTAACAATGTTACTTTAATAAAAGAAACTTTTGAAAATACAGATTCTAAATAATCTTGTTTAAGAATTTTACGTGTGTTATCAAGAATTTTATTAAAAGGTGAAATTGTACAGATAATGTTCGGACACACTGGAATTTCTAAAAAACTTGTCAAAACTTGGTATCAGAAAAAACTTAATGAGATTCTTTGTAAAATGGGACAACACTGGAATTTCTGCACTTCATGGTTGACTTTTAATAACAGCCAAAAATTGTACAGATAATTCTCGGACACCCTGTATATATATATATATATATATATATATATATATATATATATATATATATATATATATATATATATGTGCAGAAAACTAAATCTTAAATAATGGCTGTAAAGGGCGGTTTTTCTTTTCATTAAGTTTCAGTTCTGGTTTCCGAAACTTATTAAAATGGTATTTTAAAACTTTTATTTATTTTGCTATAGGTTCATGGTTTTATAACGGGGTCCCGGGGGGGCGAGAGGCTGATTTTGAGTTTAAATATAAGAAGAAGTTTTGTTTACATAAATTAATTTCTAAACCCAGTTCCTGGCCAGTTACGCGTGCATGCTTGTACGAAGGCAGGATGAGAGTAGAAAGGTCTAACACTTGTTTATACCGTTTCCATTTCCGGAATCCCCAAAGACCGGAATACGCATAACGGAAAGGTTCCGTTTTCCGTCGTCTGCATTCCATCGATATTTTTGTCTTCCTTCTTGAAACGTTTCAGATACGTTCAGAATCACGCAAGGAATACTCACTTCAAACGGTGACCTTGATCTAAAATTCTAAATGATACATGGGTGGCCACGAGGAAAATGATACTTTGGATTGTCCAAGCGAGTTCATCCTCATCAAAAACATAAAACGTTAACATGCACGGGAGAAAATATTTTGTTTCGACAGCCAAATACGCAACTATTTAAGTTTTTACCATGTATGGAAACAAGCATGGTTAGTGGATTCATCCATAACCATATGAATAAGTTGTCAAATAGTTAACCACATACTAAGATGGCTGTTGTAATCAACCAATATGTTCTGTCTTACTTTATGTTACTTTATGAGGGTTTGAGTGACGGTTCAGGATCGACCTACAGTCGACCCCTCTGCAGCATCCCGCCTCAATTGCAGAATTTGGTAAAGGAGGGAATTGCTTTCCGATCTTCTTCTGCCCTCGTAGCCAGCCACGCATGGCTGGTCAGGGACTTTATGTCTGAACATACTACCAACTTAAAAATTTAACAAAATGGCTTTCCTTCGTTATTTGAACTGAAAAAAACTTACATAGCCAGTGCGCGTGATTCAATGGGTAACGCCGTTTCACTATAAGCAAAATGAGGACACTGAGGTCGGGAGTTCGACTCCTATAATGCTGGTTAATAATAAACCAGGAGTTAGCGCAATGGATAGCGTTCGTCCGGCCTTCTTCACTGATAATAATCAACGCAAATAGGTTTAGAGAAAAATACATTAAATTTGTGAACTTGAATGTATGACCTCTGCCCTCAAAATAACGAGATACGAGTATATACCTTCCATCTCGTATATGAAAAAGTGAAATTGAATGAATGATTCCATCCTGTAGAGCTTTCCATTTAATTATAATCAACAATCGTGATCCGTGATTAAGAAGATGAGTCCTTTCCGAAAAAACTTGCAATCTTATTATGAAATTATTAAGAAATTTTTTTTTCTTCTGACAATTTCGATTTCATTTCCATTCCATATATATATATATATATATATATATATATATATATATAGGAGACTAAAGTAAAATGTGCAACATAAAGGAGGGCTCGTCCCTTTCTAGCCGCCTTGGACCGTGTTCCGAACAAGTTTTCACCACCACATCCCAGAAACCGAAAATATCCTTTCATGCACAGCTTCTGAGTGTATCTCGTTTCATCACGTGTTCTCCAAATGGTCTTGCTACCGTTCAGTATATTATTGTAGAAACTACAGAGTTGTGCATAAACTTTTGTTAGGATGGGTGCAAACTTTACTGGACTGCCAAAGTAGAATCGCCAAGAAACTTTATCGGAGTGAAAGACGTGTGACTGATAATTGGAAGAAGGGATAAGAGTCGTGCTTTACAAAAATTTGGCAAAGTCAGGCCCGAAAAACTGTTGCAGGAAAGCAAAGACATTATGATTGAAAACAGTAGCAAAAGGCCAAATTGCCAAAATCATCTTGGGGAGGCAAAAGAAGGCCGTTCACCGGCCAATGATTCAACGATATCGCACGAGGCAAGGATTGAGGCCTTTCCATGTGATCCCAAAACGAATGATGTCCCCAACAAGCATTGAGAATCGACTTTGATTTGGCGATTATTTGCGTCTGTGGGATAAAGATATTTCACGCACTTGGCACCAAGTGAAGAATTCTTCGTTTGGACCGTCCTTCGTCCAAATCATCAAAATGACAGTGTGGTCACTTTCCTTAGAAGATACTGAAAACCACGAGTATTATCAACAGCTTCGCAAAAACCTCGTTGCGTTGGAATATTAATTTGCTTCACTACTGTCAAAATGATGTGTGATCAAAGATGTCGCTCCATGGGATGGTGCATATTATCGGCAGACTTACAGAAATGTAATTCCATTTCTTTTGGATCCATAAAATGTAATAAACACTTTGGAAGTGGTTTATCTTTATGATAGTACCCCATGCCACCCAACAGCTTCTGAGAGACTCTGGGATTAATTGCTTAGATCGGACTTAATGGGCGGGAAATTCCCCGATTTGAACGTGGCAGAGCACTTTGGAGTGATTTTCAAGGCCAAAGTGGAAAATTTGAAGCTGCAGGAACTTGGTCCCCAACCAATATTCTAAAGAGGTACTCCTTCAACCCATTCAAACTATCCTCGAAGACAGGGGTTTTCAATCTTTCGTCTACCGCGTACCCCTTTTACATTGTCGGTGCTACCCACGTAACAGCTGAAAGGATGAATTCATAGAAAATACAAGAATGACATTCAGTTATGCGTATTACCGTTCATAACTCTACAAATATAATAATAATGACGTACGTGTACCCCCTGGTAAATCCCAGGAGTACCCCAGGTTGAAAACTCCTGCAGTCTAAGAACATGAACATGACCAAAATTTGTTTGAAAGTTTGCTGAAATCGTAACTTGAGTGTCTGAAAGCTGTACGTGAGGGTAATAGCAAGCGTACGAGATATTGATACGTTTATGTATTCAGTTTGATAAAGCCTTCAAACAGTAAACCACTCTTGTTTTAGTTTAATTTATTCACTTTGATTTGGACCCCCAAGCAAAGTTAAGTACAAACTTGTACACTAACTACATATACGAGTAAATAACTGTAGTTCTCTCTCTCTCTCTCTCTCTCTCTCTCTCTCTCTCTCTCTCTCTCTCTCTCTCTCTCTCTCTCTCTCTCTCTCTCTCTCTCTCTCTCTCTCTCTTTTTTTGTATGTACTGTATATAACATATGCATACATATATACGAGTAAATAACTGTAGTTCTCTCTCTCTCTCTCTCGCTTTTTGTATGTATATACACATATATACATACATATATACACGTGTATGTATGTATGTATGTATGTATGTAAGGAAAAAAACGTTTTGCCGTGGGATTGTTGCTTTAACTCGTTATTATGATTATTATTATTATTGCGATCATGGTGTAAGTGGGAGAAAGGTTTTGGAGGCGGAACTAAAAAGGAAATTGTTGATGTCGTGAAGGAACAATTGGAAACATTGAAATTCCGGAAATACATTTCGTTTCCTTTCTCTTTATATTTAATAAATTGCCTTTTTCCCTCTTTCGTTCCTAAATTCAATTTAGTTTCATTACCATCTTTATTCGTTTCTTGGTTTCTTACTCTCCTTCTTTGGTTTGTTGCTATTTTTTATTCTGTTTCTTACGCTTCTTCTTTGGTTCTGTTTCTTACTCTTCTTTGGTTTGTTGCTAGTTTTATTCTGTTTGTTACACTTCTTATTTTGTTTATTACTCTTTTTGTTCTGTTTGTTACTCTTCTTCTCTTGTTTGTTGCTATTTTTATTCTGGTTTACTGTTCTTATTTTGTTTATTGCTGTTTTTGTTCCGTTTGTTAGTGCTCTTTTTTTTGTTCCTGATTTTTTGTTTGTTACGATTCTTTTTTGCTTGTTCCTGTTCTTATTTTATTTGTTGCTGTTTTTGTTGTTTGTTACTGTTCTTCTCGTGTTTGTTCCTGTTCTTATTTTATTTGTTGCTGTTTTTGTTGTTTGTTAGTTTTTGGTTGCTTTTTTTGTTATGCTTGCTACTGTACTTCTTTTGTTTCCTATTGTTTCTTAATCCCATAAAAGACCTTAATACGTGAATTTTCATTAATTTCTTAAATAATTTATCTTTTTTATGTGTAAATTTAAATTTTATTCTCTATTTTACACTTTTATTCCCCCATTTTTTTATGTAGAAAATTTTTTTTATTATTTTCTATTCTATTTACTATTTTTATTTTTTTTATCTCCTTTATTAGTCTTATTTATTCTTTATTTATGCTCTGTTTTGTATATAGTCTCATTCTCCATTTTTATTTGTTTTTATTTTTTAATTTTATTCTCTATTTTTCTTTAATTTTATTCTTTAGTTTTATTCTCTATTTTCAGTTTTTAATTTTATTTTATTCTTTAATTTTATTCTCTATTTTCAGTCTTTAATTTTATTCTCTATTTTATTATCGCTTTTTATTCTTTAGTTTTATTTTTTAGTATTATTTATTATTTCTCGTTTTGTAATATTTTACTTATTTATATCGTTCTTATTCTCTCTTTCTTATCTTTATTTTCTCTTTTGTTTCTTTTCATTGTCCTCCCCATCCCCCCAAAAACCCCCACTTTTGTTTCATTTATAATGCCCATAATGAACGGTGATACCCTTGCCAAATATAATTAAAAAAAGAGAGACTTTCCCTTTTCTCAACAAAAGTTTCATTCTTTTTCAAGGATTTTGGAATGAAAATAAATGAGAATCTCTCTCTCTCTCTCTCTCTCTCCTCTCTCTCTCTATATATATATAATATTATATATATATAATATATATATATATATGTATGTATCCTTTCATTTGGAATAATAGATTCTATTTTTCTATTCGAGTTAAATGAAAATTTTTTCATTCTTCAGTCCATGTTAATTTTAAGACACTATCTTTTTATCTATCTACCTATATATATAATATTAATTATATATATATATATATAATATATATATATATATATATATTATATATATGAGAGAGAGATATTCCGCAGTTTCTGTTTCCTTCAGTGCTGTTGTATAAGAATAATATTAGGAGTATATTATATTCTATCATACATTTATATCCTGAAATTGAATTTTGTCTTATTATGGCTTATATCCTTTATTAAAAACCAATTTAATTTCCTTTAGTTTTCCATTTCCATTTTCCATTCAAAAATTGGGGATGAAGAAAAAAAATTATTTATATATATGTGTGTGTGTGTGTGTGTGTGTGTGTGTGTGTGTGTGTATCAGTGGCGTGCAGTCAGGGTAAAGCGGTGCATGCAAAAAGTCAGTATTAAAATTACAAATTACAAAAAGTCAGTATATTACTACAGTAATCGAAAACTAACATAAAGTTAGGATGCTTGTATATATTAATATATATATATATATATATATATATATATTAAAGATATTTTTCACTTCTGCTCGATAAATTCACTGACTTTGGAGATGTCCTCTGCTTATTCTATTCACGTTTACATTTTTTTTTTTTTGGTGAGGGCGGGGGGGGGGGACCCTTTTAAAATGAAAAGATTACTTTGTATTTCGAGATTAAAAAAAAAATTATTTTCTTATAAAAATTATACATAAATAAGAAACGTTAACACCTAAATATAGCTGTTACCATGGCAACCACTCGTTTGTTTTAAATATCTTTTGAAACGTATCACGCATATCATTTACATCTCTCTCTCCTCTCTCTTATCTACTCAGAATTCCCCTTACACTCCTTCACTCTATCTTCTACGCGTGCCTGCATGCCAATTTACATACAGTATATCTCTCCTTTGAAAGCAGAATGTCTCCACCAAATCTGTTTATTCCACACGTACGTACTTCAGATTGACATCGTTCTGAAATTGCAATTTGTATCAAAACGAACATGTATGTACCTTTTCAACGTCTTACGAAGAGATCTACAGATCTACAGAAGCTAAGGCTAACAAAGACCCTAAGATCCACTCTAAGGTTAGCCCGAGAGAAAGGAAAGAGTAGCAGCAATGAAATAACGAGAGGAGTTCTTCAAAAGGTGTAAATACGCTATTTGGTCTTCGTGTCCATTGTTATATGGGTAAATTGTAAAGGATATTGCAAGTTCTAGTAGGTTTTATTCAGGGTTTTTTATCAACTTTTTAAACGGAAAAAATTTTCCTTGAGAAAAATGTAAATTTAGTATGATTTGTCCCAAAATGGAAAGTGAAAATCCGTCGTTAGTCGCAACGTCGTGTTCTTATTTTTCTTATTATGTCATTATCGTGACTGGGGAGTTTTCATTTATGTTTGAGGAAGTCAAATCTCGTATCGCGAGCGCGCTGCTGCATTAGTTGTAGACTCACATTTGTTTCTCGATTCGTCGTTCGCAACGTCAAACTTCAACGCAACAATTCTAAAATCGATATCGATGGTCTGTACAATCCCATTAACCTGAAGTGGATAGGCGAAACTTCGCGAGTTTCCGTGAACATTGCTCAAAGGTGGTCTGCTGAAATCCTGAAAAAAAAAACCCGACATTGCGGAACCCTTTATTTTTAAGACCGGCCGCACACGGGATCGTCTCGCGACTCACAACTCACGACTTGGATCGTGACGACTCAAGTCGCGTGTGATTTTACATTGACAGAATGCGGGGTCCCGCGCACTACAGCGACCGGTCGCTGTCGCTGCAGTGTCAATGTAAAATCACACGCGACTTGATCGTCACGACCCAAGTCGTCAGTCGTGAGTCGCGAGGCGATCCTGTGCGGCAGGCCTAATTCACAGATCTGTAAGCAAATAAATCGAGAAGATCAAAAGAAGTTGAGTAAAGCTGAGTAAATTTGAATATGAAGAGTTCTTGTACTGTTATAGAGACGAATGTGTCCACTGAGGAAACAATGAAATCACATTGTACTTAAGAGGGTGTACGAGCCTTGAGGACTGATGCATAAACTCCAACGAAAAGGTATTCACTCGAAACATCAGGTTGTGTAGAAATAAATAACTTTTCAACGTTTAAAATTGGTTTAATTTAACATTTTATCCAAAAAATGAAATTTTAAAAAAAATTCCTAATAATTTGGCCAGTACTGTATATATGAAAGAGTGAGAGAGAGAGAGAGACAGAGTTGTATGAATCCTATTAAGTTCTGAAGGTCTTTTTAATGAATAAACGAAGCAAAGGAGCTTTGAATTTAATGTAAAGTTGCCAGTTAGGATGGAACTACATTTTATTTTCTGAACTCCTAAATGAACACTCCTATATACCATACATACGTACCTACATACATACATACTCACACATACATATTAAATATAAGATAATGGTAATCGTTATTGACGGAAAATAAACCCGTGTGTGTGTGTTCTTGGTTAAGTTATGAAACCACGACAACCTTTAAGATACACGCCGAGCTCATCGCGACATTAGCGATGTCTCCCTAGTTTTCAGACATTGTTTTGGGTCTTTTTCCGTTTGGGGCTAGCAGCGAATTTTAATGAAAATTGGTATACCAATATAGTTTTGGTCATTTATTTCAAAAATAATCTTTTTTTTGAGAAATGAAAAACAAACATGTTAGGCACTTTAAATAATTAATATGTGTTTTAACTAGCTGAAACAAGTTACGGAGGATTGTGTAAATTTAGCCAGTCACAAACTGCTACTGTTTATGAAAATTTGCTCTAAGTGTGGGAAAGTGTGTCCCTTTGATAAAAACACCCAGTTCTTTCGTTGCTAAAAGTGTCGGTCAAACGGTAAAAGTGCAACTTTATGAAGAATACGTTTTTGAAGGATCCCGGCAGATCTGTAAAAGTAGCAGGGAAAAAAAAAAAAAATCAAATTAATGCCCAGTTAGGTCAACTGTACGCCCTTGACGATTGGTTAGGTTAAGTCATGCTATTTTCGTTAAAAACGCATTAATTATTTAAAGGGCTCTAACATGTTTGTTTTTCATTTCTCCAAAAAAAAGTTATTTTGAAATCATGACCCAAAAACTACATTAATATACCGATTTTCATTAAAATTCGCTGCTAGCCCCAACGGAAAAGATTCATTGTTTTTATTAAAAATTATTAAATACCGTGAAAAAAAAGGATATAATGAACGTTAGACAAGGTTAGGTTCGGTTAATTATGTTATTTAGATTAGGTTAAATGTCGCCATCCTCAAATGAATATGTAAATTAAATAAATTAAATAAATATATGGACGCCCAGTAGATCAGTGGTTACGGTGGCGGACTCCGAGTGGTGTGACGTTGGTTGAGTTGACCGCTTACTCTATTTATAATCTGGCTTAGGTGACCCTTGGGGCACACTCACTCGTACATTGTGTGGAAATGAGTTTCTTGGATGTTACCTTTTACTTTATATATATATATATATATTAGAATACCGAAAGTTCGCTATTTTCAAGTTTGCGAATACACAAACTCGCGAGCAAGTAACATAGGAAAAAATCCGAGTTCGCGGGCATACAATCGCGCGTTCGCGATTGCAACTCGATGCACAAATTTTCATTTATGCTCAGTACATAGTGTAAAACTAAGGATTGAGGAGACAGAAAAATATGTACAGTATGTATTTTGACCCTTATGCCCACTCCTACAGTAATGCTGGAGTAAGTATGCGCGTACTGTATTGCGACTCTTATGTACAGTACTTCGGCAGTAAGGTAAGACTGGCTGCTCTAGCTAGATAGAAGCCTCAGCGTGGTGGTAACTGTTGATTTCACTATTATTTTTCATTCCTTTCCTTTACGTTTTAATATGTTTTATTGTCATGTCCTTTAATAATATTATTGTTTAATTCTTATTCAACAACATTAATATATGGCGTTTGGTGATAATACTACTGTACAGCAGATGAGTAGGTGCCAAAGAACCGTACCCATTTTTTCCACAAGGTCTGTGTAACGAAAGTTCGCGAGAGTAAGGAACGTAACCTCGCGAACTTACGGTTTCCTAATATATATAATATATATATATATATATATATTAGGCAGGGTCGAATTTTTATATTGAAAAGGTACATATTGTGAGGGGTTTGAATGGAACACAGGAACCCCCCCCCCCCTCATAAATTATTTTCGCTGTTTAAAGCCTCCTACCCCTGGCACAATTTTTCCGTTTTTGACCTATATTGAAGAATATTCCATTTATACGAAACTTACTCTGCATTCAGGTTTTTTGACGACATAAATCTTTATTAACGTATAATATTTTATTTAATAATGTACAGTATTAGGAAAATTAATTAAGTACAACAATATATTCAGAAGGAAAAATTAGAGGCATAATAAATGTGCTAAAATTCAATTCACTTTTTCATTATTCCTTATCACATCAAAAGGGAAGAAATTTTCAATATCATTAGGAAATTTTATTTCGAATGTTTCTTACTCATTCCATTGGGCCTTCCATTCAAACTTGACAGTTTTCGCCTTGATTCTAATGAGTTTAAGATAAACTTTTGACGGTTGTCATATCCTATTCTTTCCTAACATGCCTTTGTTTGCACTGCCAGACACATATCACAGCTATATCTTTAATCACTGCTTAGCTCATTCACAACATTTGCTGGAATTTCTTTACTGTTTCCCTTTACGCGAGAATATTTGACTACCTCCAGTTTTGTTAAATCTGTTTTCAGTTTATTCCCGATTGAACACACAAAAGTATTTGGACCTGTTGTTTTACCATCAATGGCTTCGTAGACGTGCATAAAAGGCAGCTCATTCAAATGCAAGAGGCACACCAACCACTGCACTGGTCTGTTAAGATGAATTTCAACCAGTTTTATGGCTCCACCAATTTTTCCTGTATTTACAGGAGTACCATCACACAGTAAACCTTTGATAGTATCTGTGCTGTTCGAGTCTGTAATAATAGTTATCAACTCTTCTGCTATGCAGCGAGCAGTTCCATTATCTGGTGTGACATGGTTTACATAGATGCTTCCAGGTTCTTTCACAATAACATAGTGTTCTTCTTTTATCTTTCCACTTTTAGTTAGTGTTATCTTTCCTTCCATCAAATCCAAGGCACTCCATCTTCAGATTTTCGGATTTAGACCTAAAAGTATTTGTTTCACCTATGCGATTTCTTTCTTTCTATGATAATTTCTTTCTGTCAAGCATGTTGGTGTGGTTAAGGATCCCCATATCTTTTAAAGCTGCATTGACTATTGCAGCTGTAGCTCTACAACTTACACAATAACGATCTGCTGTTAATGCTAGGTTTTTATAGGAGTGCCTGTTCTGAACATTCTCAGTCAATTCTAAATCGGCCTCATAATCTACATCCTGACTCTCTGAATCTACATCCATGTCTTCGATATTTTCTATAAATTCCGATAGTAAAACATTGGTGGCTTCAGTCATTTCTTCTTGTGCTTTTAGTTGACGGTTTTGTGCTTCTTGGGCTCTTGCTAAAGATCTCTTCTTTGTTGTGCTAGCTATGCGATCAATTGGTCCTAACTGATTTTTTCTTTGTTTTTGACCCACAAAAGACTCCCATTCTGTCATTGGTATTTTATCCTTACACCTGCAAGATTTCCTATCATTTCCCTTATCAAAGCATTCACAAGAAGATATATCAACCATTTCATCATACTGAGCTACTTTTAAGGCAAAACTTTCATTTCTTCGATGTAACGGCACCTTGTTCAATTTTGAGGCTTTTTCTATTAGTCGACTGACTTTAAGATAGATACCGTTGGTGTTAATCGTGGGAAAAGAAAATTTCATCTAAGTGTCTTCAATATCTTTTACAACAACCCTGTAACAATCATTAGCAGTTGCTGATCCTTTTGATTTAGCTTCTTCACGACGGTGCATAAAAAGGTAGTGTCTCTCACAACATCTGCTTTTGAAGGAGTCATGGCTGCTGGGAATTCCGTAGGATATCCAAAGGCTGCATTTGAGGGCTTGCTTCTAGTAGTCATAGATTATATTCAGAAGTAAAATCAAATTATATGTAATTTATAATTTATGATCATTCAAATAATAATTAAAGCAAATGCAAATTATTTCTATTTATCTGAAAAATTATTTCTATTTATCTGAAACATAAAAATATCAAGCATGAAACAACTTATCATGTAACATATAACAACATTAAACATATGCAAATATGAAGGTAAAAAGGGAGGGGCATGTGATAGGGGTAGTAGGGTAGCACATGCTTGATTTTTTAATATTTTGTTAGTGATAAAAAAACCTTCTCACATAATGTACTTTTTAAGAAATAAATTTTTTTCCCATTTAAAAATATGCAAATATGAGGATAAAAAAAGGGGGGGAGGGTATGTGCCAGCGGTAGCAGGGGTAGCACATGGTTGATATTTTAATATTTTGTTAAGATGATAAAATGAAACTCCTCACATAGTGTACTTTTTAAGAAATAAAAAAATTTCCCATTTTCGACCTGGTCTAATATATTATATACCTTACCTTACCTTACCTTACCTTACAAAGGTTTCGCGCGATGATTCCTCACTTCGCGAAGGTCAAGCTTGTCGCCCCTCCTCTCGAGTTGGCCTGGTGAAGTAGTGAGTTGGTTTCTTGTGCTCTCCACCTCACATAGCCAGGTACGCCCGGCTCATCGGGGATTGTTCTGAGCCAGGCGTCTAGTTTTCTTTTGAAGATGTTCACTGCAACTCCCTTCGTGTTTCTTAGGTCTTTGGGCAACTGATTAAATAGTTTTGGTCCTCTCACAACAAAACTATTTTCTTTCAGGGTTAAGGATGTTCCCTGTCTCGCCTTCAATTTGGGAATACGACACAGTCTACCGTTTCTACCTTCCACCGTTGTTTGGGGAGTTATAGGGTTCAGAGTAAGATTAGAGACTAGTTTCTCCATTATTTTCCAAGTGTAAATAATGGTGTATCTCTCTCTTCTCCTTTCCAGTGAATATAGGTCTAGTTCGCGTAACCTTTCCCAGTAATTTAGCTCTTTGCACCCATTGATCTTGGCTGTGAAACTTCTCTGGATCCCTTCCAGCTGTCTAATGTCTTCTTTTTTATATGCGCATGTTAGAACCGAGCAGTATTCCAATTTGGGTATGATCAGGGTTTTCAGTAGAGGAATCATTACATTCCTATCCCTTCGTTTAAAGGTTCTCAATATCTGTCCCGTTATTCTCTTTGCTCTGTTTACTGCTATCTGATTTTGTGTTTTAAATTTCGCATCATCAGTCATTACAACCCCTAAATCTTTTGCTCGGAAATTTCTCTGAATTTCCTGTCCATTTGGGGTATAATATTCTATGGATTTTAGGTCTTCTCTTTTTCCGTACCGTAACAGCTGAAATTTCTCGGTGTTAAACTTCATATTGTTGTCTTCCGTCCACTCGTAGATTCTGTTTACGTCGGTTTGTAGAGATCCTACATCTTCTGGGTTTCTTATTTTTCTACTGATCTTTGTGTCATCCGCAAAGGATATTACTGTGATATCTCTGGTAACGTCCTCATCTATGTCAGTTAGCATGATTATGAAGAGTAGTGGAGCTAATACTGTTCCTTGTGGTACTGAGCTGAGGACCTCCGATTCTGATGAAGATACTCCTTGTACTGTAACGACTTGCCGCCGCTCACTAAGGAAATTATATATCCATTTCCCTACTTTTCCTGTTATTTCCATATATTTCAGTTTATGTATTATGATTCCATGGTCACATTTGTCGAACGCTTTGGCAAAGTCCATGTATATTACATCATAGTTTTCATTACTTTCAAGTGCATCAATAATGTTGTTGTAGTGTTCCATTATATATATATATATATATATATACATATAACTTTGCTTAACCTTGGTTTTGCTTCCTCCCGAATTGTTCACTCTGACGAAGGTCAAGCTTGTCAATCCACCTTAGACATACAGTTTAATGTGGAATCCGAACCACGCCCCACCAGCAACCCAGCAACTTAACCACTAAGCTACTCAGGGTACCCATTTATATATCAACCAATTTCTTTATTGTGTGGAAGGATGAACAGCTGGGTTTTGCTTCGCGCCGTCTGCAGTCACCAAGTCTCGATCCCAGGGCTGATGGATTCGTAGTCAGCGATGCTAACCACAACACCACCGAGGCGCATATATATATATATATATATATATATATATATATGGGATGAATTTCACAATTAAACACGTTGTGAGTTTGCATCATTTATATATATATATATATATATATATATATATATATATATATATATAAAAATTTATAAAGTGAAATTCATTAAAATTAAGAAAGTGCAATACAGTTTACATAAATTATTACCAGTTTTTAATGTATATATTTAAAACGTAATACGGTTGGCATTCGAGAAATTTTGAAAGGTCAGAAAACCCTCGACCATCGAAAGGAAAGAAAATAGAAAGAAAGGAAAAAATAAATAAATAAATAATTTGTGTGGGTATTTCTTTTTACGCTAATTAATGAATAGCATGGCCATGGGTCAAAATCCTCACTTAATCTGCAATTTGTGTAATCTGGAAACAACTGAAAAAGCTGCAATACGATGCGATTTCTGGCAAAATTGCAAGACTTTATCTGCATGAATTGGGATGATAGGGAAATAACTCTTGTCTCGAATGCGAAACAGATCGTGGGGATCAAATTTCTGTGTGACGCATGTACACAGACGGTAAACTCCTTCGCGGTATTTAAAGAAATGGAGACAGAAGACTCGAGTGTTACAAAAACGAATGAAATAATGGGGACACAAGAGTCTGGAAATGTCCCAACGAAAAACCGGGTGGATGAGAGAGATGACGAAATAACGAATAGCAGCATAATAACGAATAACAATATAATAACGAATAAAAATATAAACAATATAATACGGAATGAAGACATAGATGAAAAAAAAAAGAAATAAGTAAAAGTTGCGAGGTAGTAAAACTCCAACGAGCGAAATGATAAAAAGATAATAACTAAAAACGTAGAAAAAAACAGCCAAAGAAAATCAATGATAATACCAAAATTAAGAACTTTGAAAATAATAAGAAACCAAGAAGTAGAAGCGTAAAAAATACCGTATGTAAATACTACGCAAAAGGGAACTGCAGATATCAGGATGGGCAATGCATCTACGCACATCCCACATTATGCAACACACATTACACAAGTGGATATTGCAAATTCGATAAGTGCAAGTTCCACCATCTTACGGTCTGCAACACCTATGCAAGATATGGGAGGTGCAAATACGGACAAAAATGCCGTTACCACCACCCTCAAAGGAACGCAACGGGTGAACAGGAAAAACGAACATCAAAGAAGGGTACCAATTTTTTAGACGTAGCCAACACAATTCAGCTGCTAAATACTATCTAGCAAATACAAAGTCAGCTGACAAATATAGGAATCCGAGACACTTCATGCGTTATCGGGACAACAGGTACCGACAAAGATAAAAAGAGGCAAATTCTCGGAGGACCACAAGGCAACGAAACCGGCACCACCATTGGAAAATGAATCGGAACCACCTGTATGCGAAAACGATAGAGAAAAAATAAAAATAATCCTAGCCAACATTCAAGGCCTTAAATCAAATCATTCCCCGAACAAAGTTTTATACCTGAAAGGACTCATGCAAGAAACCGGAGCAGACTTTGCATGGCTCACGGAAACTCATCTAAAGGACTGCCAGGCGAACCGTGAAAACTGTGAGTTCTGTGGAAATCACTTGTCCTTCCACGCATTGACTACTGCTCTCAATTATGGTTTCCCCACAAACAGAATGAATTGCAAAAAATTGAGGGCCTACAAAGAACCTTTACCTCGTATATTAAACAACCTGATGGGCAACAGGTGAGTAAAAACAAATTAAACTACTGGGATAGGCTTAGAGGCCTCAGCCTTTATTCCATAGAGAGAAGGTTTGAGAGATACATCCTAATCTACACCTGGAAAATTCTAGAAGGGCTTTTAGTTGCCCCCAATACTGAACCAATTGTGCCCACCTTAACAAGAACTGGCAGAATGTGTAAAAAATATCACCTCCCACCAAACAGTCTGAGAAGGATTCAAACCCTTCAATATAATAGTATCTCTAGGCAGGGTTCTCGCCTGTTTAACTCCTTGCCTCAGTACCTTAGAGATATAAGTGCAGTCCCAGTAGATACTTTTAAAAAACACTTGGACATGTTTTTAGCCAACATACCCGACCAACCCACAGTGTCAGGGTATTCCTCTGCCAGACCAGCCCCCACAAATTCAATAGGGGACCAAATCGTATGGCAGGAGCAAGAGAAAAGAAGGGTGGCGACCCCGTCGTGGCCCCGCCTCAGGAGGCGCTGAGTGGACTTCGTGGGAGCAGCGCACCCTTGAGGCAGAAGCGCTTTAAGGTAAATTAAGGTAAGGTAAATAACATACTCCGAGCCGACAGAGCAGTGAGACATAAAGGAGGATGTGCTATTTATAGTATTTACACACGCGAAAGGCATATGGCAGAAATGACTATAAGTACCTCAAACAGCTACGTAGAATGTGTAGCAGCAGAAGTTGAAACATTAAATATGGTACTAATTGTAATGTACAGACCCCCAAACACGCCAACCTCAAAATTTTTAGATTCCATTACAGAGGTAAAAAACTGGGTAAAAGATCTACACTCTCCAACCCAAATATTTTTCTCTGTGGTGATTTTAATTTCCCGTTCATGAAATATAAAAGGATAGGAAAAAATATATTTATACACCACGACAAGGGGGGCACACGGGAAGACCAGAAGCAGGTAAAATTGCTACTAGCTCTAGCTGATGAATTTATGTTAACCCAAGAAATAACAGAAAAACAAAAAAAAACCAACTGCTTAGATTTGGTATTCACAAACAACAGCAACCTAATTGATAATGTAGAAATATCCCCAACTATAATATCGGACCACAACATCATTGAAACCAATATAAAAGCAACAGGAAAGGAAAGAACACGAACAACAGAAAGAAGCAAATTCGAAATTTTTAATTTTCACTCCAAAGCTATAAACTGGGAAGATGTTGCATCCAGCATGGAAGTAATAGATTGGAAAACCATTATCGAGGCCAAGACAACGGAAGAGATGCTAATGACTTTAGAGGAGACGTTAGAAATTGTGGAAAGACATGTCCCAAAAATACAACAAAGAGGAAGGAGAAGCAGGTTCGAGAGACAAAAGAGGTCATTGTTCCGAAGGAGAAAAAGAGTGACTGCAAAATTAAGTAACTGTAAAGATACCAACATCAGAAAAATATTAAATGATAAACTGGAGAGTATCGATGACGTCATACAGGAACTAATTGAGAAGCATACAGAAAAAGAAGACGACGCTATAGAAGCGATAAAGGTTAACTCAAAGTACTTCTATAGTTTTGCAAAAAGAAAGTCGAAAAACCATGCGAATATCGGACCTTTGAAAAACGAGAACAGTGTTTTATCTGATGATCTAACAGAAGTATCTGAAATATTAAAAGCTCAGTACGAATCATCTTTCAGTATCCCAAAAACTGACAAACTGATATGCGATAGAAACGCGTTCTTTGAAGAACTACAAGGGGAAAGTATAACGGACTTCGACTTTACGACAGATGATATTACACAAGCTATAGGAAAACTAAAAACACACTCAGCGACAGGGCCAGATAACTGGAATGCCACACTGATCAAACACTGCAAGAATGCAATCGCTGAACCCCTATATTGGATATGGAGACGATCACTACACACGGGAAAAATACCGGGCATCCTGTAGAGCGCGAACATAATCCCAATATATAAAGGAGATCGATCCGAGGCCAAAAATTATAGGCCAGTGTCGCTTACATCTCATCTCACTAAAATATTTGAAAGAATAGTTAGACAGAAAATATGACTTCTTGGAAACTCAGAAAAATTTCAATGATAACCAACATGGGTTTCGGTCAGGCAGATCATGCCTATCTCAACTAATGGAACACTACAACAACATTATTGATGCACTTGAAAGTAATGAAAACTATGATGTAATATACATAGACTTTGCCAAAGCGTTCGACAAGTGTGACCATGGTCCATGGAATCATAATACATAAACTGAAATATATGGAAATAACAGGAAAAGCAGGGAAATGGATATATAATTTCCTTAGTGAGCGGCGGCAAGTCGTTACAGTACAAGGAGTATCTTCATCAGAATCAGAGGTCCTTAGCTCAGTTCCACAAGGAACAGTATTAGCTCCACTACTCTTCATAATCATGCTAACTGACATAGATGAGGACGTTACCAGAGATAGCACAGTAACATCCTTTGCGGATGACACAAAGATCAGTAGAAAAATAAGAAACCCAGAAGATATAGGATCTCTACAAACCGACATAAACAGAATCTACAAGTGGACGGAAGACAACAATATGAAGTTTAACACCGAGAAATTTCAGCTGTTACGGTACGGAAAAAGAGAAGACCTAAAATCCATGGAATATTGGACCCCAAATGGACAGGAAATTCAGAGAAATTTCCGAGCAAAAGATTTAGGGGTTGTAATGACTGATGATGAGAAATTTGAAACACAAAATAAGATAGCAGTAAACAGAGCAAAGAGAATGACGGGACAGATATTGAGAACCTTTAAACGAAGGGATAGGAATGTAATGATTCCTCTACTAAAAACACTGATCATACTCAAATTGGAATACTGCTCGGTCCTAACATGCCCATATAAAAAAGAAGACATTAGACAGCTAGAAAGGATTCAGAGAAGCTTCACAGCCAAGATCAATGGGTGCAAAGCACTAAATTACTGGGAAAGGTTACGCGAACTAAACCTACATTCACTGGAAAGGAGAAGAGAGAAATACACCAGTATTTACACTTAGAAAATAATGGAGAAACTAGTCCCTAATCTTACTCTGAACCCTATAACTCCCCAAACAACGTTGGAAAGTAGAAAAGGAAGACTGTGTCGTGTTCCCAAATTAAAGGCGAGACAGGGAATATCTTTAACCCTGAAAGAAAATAGTTTTGTTGTGAGGACCAAAACTGTTTAATTAGCTGCCCAACGACCTAAGGAACACGAAGGGTGTTGCAGTGGACATCTTCAAAAGAAGATTAGACTCCTGGCTCAGAACAATCCCCGATGAGAGGGCGTACCTGGCTATGTGAGGTGGAGAGTACAAGAAGCCAATTCACTACTTCACCAGGCCAACTTGAGAGGGCGGGGCGACAAGCTTGACCTTCGTGAATTGAGGAACCATCACGTGGAACCTTTGAAAGGTTGAAAGGAAAGATATATATATATATATATATATATATATATATAGATATATATATATATATATATATATATATATATATATATATATACTGTGTGTGTGTATATATATTGTGGCCGATATATATATATGTGACAAAATAATAATACTGTAGTTAACTTCTGAATTAACCTCATCTTGCAAATTTACTTCTGTTGAAAGTTAATTAATTTCAATAATATAATTTTTCTCGCACCAGAGACTGTCTAATCAGAGGAATCATTAAAAGTATTCTTTCCTGCTCCGAAACTTTTTTCTCCCAACTCACGTTGGCATGGCAACAGAAACTATATCCAATCGCACAATGAAAAAATGCGGTTTAACTAAAAACGTGTGTTAGAATTGTTTACAAAGTGGTCATTGATTAGAAGAAAGTTTAAAATTAGTATCCATAGTTTCTATAATATAGTATAGTATCTATAATAAGGAGAGTATAATTAAAAATTAAGTTTTTATTAGTATGCAAAGGACTGATGTTTATCATTTCCTAATTTATTATTATTATTATTATTATTATTATTTTTATTATTATAATTATAACTAAAGGTAGTGACTATTAATTTTATAAGAAAAAAATTTAATATAATCATATTAGTCAAGTAAGGTTCAAGAGAATAACCTAATAAGTCATCCTAATAGGATTACTTAGCAACTGAGGCATCCTCGAAACTCTGACTGGCTGCCAAATATTTATCTAACAAATAGACGAAGCATTGCCAAGGTGACGTTCGAAACAACCTGCTAAATGCCCCCATACCCCGAAAAAGTTGTACATATGAAAGAACCCCCACCACCCCCACTTGCATTTTTATCTGAACAATGTTTGAAATGTTTAAGAACACTTAAAACAGCAACTTTACAAAATTAATTTACGCTATTCTCTAAGTTTCTCCTCAGAGAAAAGTTAACAAAGATGAAGGCGAAAGTCTGGCATACAATTTGCCTTCATTTAAATAACTTAATAAGAGCTGTATTTGACTTAACTGTACTTGCAGATATATACGAGTATATATGTTACGGCCATTTTGCGAAATCGTCCTTTTTGCAAAAAAAAAAAAACGATTTAGGTAAATTGAATGCCCGGTTAGGTCAACTGTCTGCCATTGACGATTGGTTAGGTTAAGTCGTGATAGTTTCGTTGTTTAACGAAAATATCATGACTTAAACCCTTTTGCAAAAGGGTTAAGTCAGTTTCCAAAATATAGTATCTAATTCACAATTGCATATAGAAATGAGAGTAATTATTATTATTACTATTATTGCTACATATGAAGAGACCGACCGGAAATTCCTTTCCTCGCCGTTCTCAAACATCATGGAATCAAAACAAAAGCTATATACGTGGGCATGAAAAAGGCCCACAGGAAACAGATTTTGTGGTATTTCCCGAAACGACCACCAGAGGACGTCACTAAGGCCTATAAAATGCAGTTTCTTTCTCAAATCATTCTCACTTGCCATTTTCTCGTTTTGTTTGTCACGTCTCACTCTCAACACCTTCGTCAGTAGCACCACTCGTCGCTGTTTCCTTCAAGGCTCCGGTCGAGCATACACGAAGTCTATCAAGTAAGACCCTCCACAATTTCATCCTGCAAGAAGCAACATCACTGCTGCAGGAGTTTCCGTTGGCTCCTTTTCAACAAGTCTCTACCGGCCTTCAACACTCATCACCTCGCCGGTAAGGCCACTCCTCCTGTAGAAGCAATCCTTCGAAGCCCAGGTCCGTAAACCTTCTTTTTGGCTACGAGCCACAAACCTCACTTTGCATGTCACTCATCCTCTCACGCCTGTTCAACACGTATTTCAACAAGCCCTCAGCACGTCCTCCTTCACGTGATCCAGCGTTGCGGTAAGCCTCTTGTCGGCCCTCACTCGGCTTACAGTGTTTTTGTTACGTCATGCTTCCACAAACTCTGCCTAATCGCGTAGGCCCTAAGTGTTTTCATTACCGTTTCAAACTAACTCTCTCGTTAAGACTGCAGTAGGCCTATTCAAGTGTTGTACCAATACGGTAGTTTTGTATCACTTTGTTATTGTGTTCATTCGTATAATTTACTTACCTTGCATCTGATTGTTTAATGTTTATGTGCTCTTTTATGCATGTCATTCTTAAAGACCTAATCCACTTACTGTACCAACCGTACTTGCATTATTTCAGTTATCAATAGGCTTCATTATTATTTCTGTGTTCACCTCCGCACATCTCATTAGCCTATCCGAATTAGTGTACTTACTTACAATTAGACTGTATAACCATTCCTTATTGCTAAGAATCAGTCATCGTTAGCATAGCATAAATGCCGTTATATAATTGTTATTCACTATAAATACCTTTCTTGAACTGTTAATCACTGTGAACAAATAATTTATTTATTTTCCAAATTAAACACAAAACAACAAAGTAATTTCTCTCTCCTTATTAAATATTGTTTGTTTGGGCTAAAGGCCCAAGCTGGTGACTCCAGCATTATCATTAACAATCAATTAACCATTATTATTATTATAGTGCCAACTTTACGCTATAGACCGGTAACTATGAATTGGTGACCCTAATTATTCATTTCAATTTTATTCGTAATTATAGTAAGCCTACTTTTTTAGCCACATCAAATCGATGATCCGTAGGTCACTATATATATATATATATATATATTATATATATATATAGGATACTAAATTTGGCCAGTGCCAGTGACGCTTCTCAGTTTTGTGCTCCGTCTTACTATTAAATTAACAGGGTTTAAAGTTAGTGAATCGATATGTTACCTATACAATAAAATTTATAAATGTGCCAAGATTACCCAGTTACAATCTTATTAGATGGTCCACAATACTTAATTAATAATAATACATATACGTGTAATATATCCTCAAAATTTTCTAACGACATCCGGCACTACCTTCTTGGACCTATGACCTTGAAATAGCGGGCATACGAACGAATGAACGAATGAACGAACTAAACGAATGAACGAGTGAATTTTAACTACATAAACGGTTCAAAATATTTTCAAAAGGCCAGGGAAAGGCTCTGAAATCTTAAATGAAAGACCAAGCAAAGAAATAGGTTTTATTACTTTAGATATATTTACAAACTTACACACTTACATGTTTTAAAGGGACAAGGAGTGGGCACTCCTTTTAGCATCCCCATCTCGTTCCCCTCTCCCGCCCTACCCCCATCATATACACTGCGAAGTTTCCGTTTAATAGTAAAAGTTTTGACGGTGATTGCGGGAAATGTATGTTTCATTACGGTATAATCGTACAGTGACTCCGCGTGTATACTTTTTGTGTCATAGAAACAGTTACATAATTAATGTGAAAAGATGCCTGAACATCGAACCGTTGGTATCCAGAGCATGATTTAAAGGGACGAAAAAGTGGGACCCTTTTGGCGTTCCCCCCATCGCCACCCCCAACCAGCCCCCACCAGCTACGCTCCCCCGCAAGCCGTTACAGATACAATGGGGTCGTCTGCTGTAAATCTTGTGGAAAATCCTCTGTTATGTTTCATATTCGACAAAGTAGATCATATTAGGTCAGACCTTCTTGTATCTGTCTGTCATGATTTTTATGATTCAGAAGAAATAGAACATGCGAGGGTACAATTAAACACCCTGTTCGGTGCTTCCCTCCCAACTCGTAGAGGTAATTCTAAAAAACGAGAATACCCTGAAAGACATTATAAATAAAGTGTCGACCCTCCGGGATAATGAGAATAATATTACCTTTTAAGTTTTACGTTACTAACTTCCATAGAATACCGGTAATCTCTATGGGTGACGTAAACGTCTCGGTGCTCCTCAAACAGTATAATGAGGTACAAAAGTCGATAGTTGAAAAGAAACACCAACACATGGTGTCAAATCAGAAAAACGCGATTTCGATAGAACAGTTCCGGTCAGAGTTAGATGCGTTGAAAGAGACGCTCCTCCCAAAGCCTAGTTACTCGGAAGTAGTTCAGCAAGCCAGATCTCCAAGAAGCGCGTCGGGCAGCGAGGGAAACGAAATCCCCGCCTCCAACTCCCCCCCTGAAGATGGGGTGGAAACGCAGCATGCAGGGGTAGCGATCAACCCCCCCTCCCGTTCAGGAAAGGACTCCTGCTCCCGATCTCACAATGAGGAACAGGGGCGGTCCAATGCCGAGAGTCGAGGCATCATTGCCCTCTTCCCTGCCTCCCACTGCAGAGGAGAGGTGTTCGATTACGCCTCGCTCGGTACGCAGTTCCCCCCCCTCCCACCGAAGAAGGAGAGGCACGCGCGGCAGTCAGGGTATAAACACCGGTAACAGACCCTCACCAAGCCACAGAGTAAGGGAGGGGCCTCCTATCCCCCAAAGGTTGTGCCACCCTTCCCCCAGGCAGGCGAACCCTGCCTCAGGGAGATCGAGGGAGCAGGAAGGGTGGGTAACTGTTAATGGGCGCCAGTCCCAAAGGTCTCCTCAACCGGTCTCCGCGGCGAGGCCACCGATGGAGAATCTCACCCTATTTGTGTCGCGAATTCAGCTCTCGAACGAGGCGAGCGATATTCGACACATGATAGAAGAAATCATTGGTGAACACAGTATAGTGATAGTTAATAAACTAAACACGAAATCTCCGTATTATAACTCTTTTAAAGTAATAATTAAAGGTGTAAATGCGCATTTCAACCCGTATAATATGAGTCAATGGCCTGACGGTATTATTGTTAAGGAGTTTATTCACTTTTCCAGGAGATTTGATAACAGGCAAAATAATAATAATAATAATATATAATAATAATAGGCGCCCTAACGGTAATGCCTGAAAGTTGTACTGTGTATAATAATAATAATCTTACTAATAATAAATTTTCTATCAGTCATGGCGGATAGCTTGTTGAAAATAGTCTCATATAATGTAAGGCCAGTGAGGAGTTCAACTGTAGATGTTCATAAAATCTGCGACAGTCCAGATTTGATACTCCTGCAGGAGCACTGGCTACCTAAGCAAGAGCTAAAATTCCTCTCTACCATCCATGATGACTTTATGTACCATGCGTCATCAGCAGTAGACTTGTCAGATGAATTAATGTACGGTAGGCCTTTTGGTGGTGTTGCTTTCTTATTAAGGAAAAATTTGTCAAAACATATAAGATTTTTAACAAGCAATAACGTAAGGTTGTTAGGCATTGAATTACAAGTGAACAATGATTGCATATTAATTGTAAACTGCTATTTACCATACAACAACGGCAGTAATCTAGATGAATACATTGATTTGCTGTACAAAATTAAGTCATTATCAGATTACCCCAAATATTCTCACTGTATAATAATGGGGGACTTTAACGCACATGTGAACTCGGAATTCTTTGGAGAATTGGGTAACATGTGCGAGTCGGCCAATTTAAGTATAAGTGATGTAGATGTATTAGGGGTAGCCAGTGGTAATTTTACATACGTTAGCGATATGAGTGGTACCACCAGGTGGATTGATCATTGTCTCACTAGTAATAATCTAAACTCAGCCGGCAGTGTTTCCCAACCGGGGGCCATGGCACATTTGAAGGGGGCCACAGGAAAATGTTATTTGTAAAATAGAGTTAAATCTGCATATTACCTACTGAAAATAATGCTTATGGGGGCCACAGGAAAAAATAAGGTTCCTAAGGGGGCCATAAGCCAAAACCGGTTGGGAACCACTGAATTCTAAAGGATCGAATTGTTAGAGTTCATATTTTGCATGATTCCCTTCTTCTGATCATAGACCATTAGAAATATTAATTAACGTTACCAATTTATGCGCAACACGACTTAACAAGAACTCAATAGGTAAGAATAATCGCGTCGATTGGTCCAATGTTAATATGCAGCAGAGAATAGAATACAAAGACAGAACATGTCACCTCTTTAATAATTTAGAAATTTTGCGCCTTGGCTGTAATAATCCTTGCTCAAATGATTCTCGCTGTAAACTCATAGATAGGTATTATAGTAAGATAATATCCCTGTTGAGAGAAGCAGGAAGCTCCTTGATTAAATCTTACAACTATCATACTAAGGTTATTCCTGCATGGAATGATTTTATTGCCCCCCTGAAGAGGGAATCGAAAGACGCCTATGATTTGTGGTGCTTTCATGGTAGACCCAGATTAGGACCAGTATACATAAATATGGTGAGAAGTCGGGGTCAGTATAAGGCGGCCATAAAGCGTTGTAAACAGGAAGAAGAGTCTATTCGAGCATCAAAAGCCTGTGAAGCTCGCATAAATAACGATAACAACAAATTTTGGAAATTTGTTAAGAATCAAACGGGTGTCAAAAATGTCCTCCCTCCGACAATCGATGGGGTGTCGGGGGAGGATGAAATTGCAAAGCTGTGGAGAAACCACTACTCTAACATTCTTAATAGTGTGAGTAGGGATAATCTTAAGATAGATTGCGGCGAAACGATTGTGGGAGGGACAAGGGAAAATATTTTGATATCATTTTCTGAAGTAAAGAGGTTAATTAAAGAGTTAAAGACTGGTTCTGCGTCAGGGGTAGATGACTTATCAAATGAGCACTTAAAATATGCAAATGACGTAGTATGTCTGCATATATCATTGCTCCTATCAGCCATGCTTGCTCATAGCTATATCCCTGCAGAGTTCATGAGGGTATATATCTTGCCCCTGATCAAAAATAAGTATGGAGACATTCTGTCCAGCAATAATTACAGGCCTATTGCTGTCGCTTCCTGCTTCTCGAAACTACTAGAAAAAACTCTTGTTACTCCGATTAAATGATTTCCTATGGACATCTCCTAATCAGTTTGGCTTTAAAAGGTCCCACTCAACTGACCTGTGTATCTATGTACTTAAAGAAACAATCTAAATACATTGACAGTAATTCAACCATTTATAGCTGTTTCCTTGATATAGTAAGGCATATGATAGGGTGAACCACAATATTTATTTGCAAAACTAGAAGACAGGAAGGTTCCCATGTACATATTAAATTTATTGAAATTTTGGTATTCCCACCAATCTTTCACTGTTAGGTGGGTCAACTCTTGCGGAGTGAGACAAGGCTCCTTGCTCTCCCCTATGCTGTTTAATGTGTATATTGACGGATTAATTGCTTCACTTAATGAGGCAACAGTAGGATGTTGTATAGATAACGCAAGGATAAATAACTTAGTTTATGCCGATGATATGGTGTTAATAAGTCCCTCTGTTAAAGGTCTGGATCGGCTACTAAATGTCTGCGAAGTGTATTCGCAGAAACATGATATTCTTTTTAATGTTACAAAAACTAAGGTTATGCAATTTCATCCTAAAAGCTCTAATCAGCCAGCTGATATAAGGTTTAAAATGAATGGTGAAGTAATTGAGGAAGTACAAGAGTTTAAGTATTTGGGTCAAACTATTACCAGCTCCTTGAGTGATGACTCGGATAAGAAAACAATCTCGAAGCCTGTGTGCTAAAGCGAATACGACCATAAGGAACTTTCGTTTCTGTACAAGTGAAGCTAAAGACACACTCTTTCGTACTTTCTGCAGTAATATATACGGTCAGCAACTCTGGGTGAATTATAAAAAAGGTTCTGGCAGAACCCTAAATTTGATGTACAACGGGTCTTTTAGACTTACATAAATTACCCCGAGATGCTCAGCTTCGCAAATGTTTGCTACCCGCAATGTCCCGATCTTCCCGGAGGTAACAAGACGTGCTCAACACAGTCTAATGCAAAGAATTAAAAAATCAACCAACCCGATCATCCAAGCCAGAGGCGTACCAATACTTTTTGCCGCTCGGGGCGAAAATGCCAACGCCCCCCCCCCTGCAACAATTTTCAATTTAAAAACAATTCCTTTACAAAAATACACTTCTAAACAAAACTTTTATTGGAAGAAAAACTTAAATAAAGCAACTTCAATTTTAACAATACTACATAATGTACCGTACATAATACACTACATAATTTTAACAATAACTATATAATGTATAATGCTTAGTTAAATTTTCGGACTTTCATAACAGAAAATTCATGAATGATTTTTTCTATGTTCATTGTCTCTGCAACTTCGCGTTCAATTGAAATAATCGCCAAATTGCTCAGTCTAGATTGACTTATAAGTTATAGTTGACCTGAGGTAAGTTTTTATAAGTTTCAGTTTCGAGAAACTTCGTTCGCAACTTGCCACGGACATGCATGTACTGTAGTCAGACAGATCCGGAGGGCAATTGTTATATGAGGCAAAGATTCCACTAGATCCCATTTAACGATCCACTGAAGTAGTTTTAACATATCCCAGTTCTTTGGATCATCGTCGACGCTTATGCTTTCGAAACTGAGCAAATGTCTGCGCAAACGCTTTATTTCTTCCAGTAGACTTCCTGGATTAATGTCATTGTAGATGGAAGAAAAATTATTGACCTTGGTATTAATTTCTTCATCTTTGGACTGATTCAAAAGGTACGAAGGAGACAGAAATTCAAAGCGATCATTCATGTTTTTAAGACAAACTGTGCGTTTTTCAATTTCTGCTAATAAACGATCCATGATTTCAAAAAATTCTCTGCGTACATCCTCTTGCACGGTCAATCCAGCATCACGAGCTTGCTCTCCAGGCATTCTTCTCCGTCTCCTGACTCTGCGGTCTATACTGATATCCATTTCATTACAGAACTCTTCGGCGGCATCTGCAGCGTTTGATACTACTGCCTCTCGTTCATTAGTTAAAAACACGGATAAAGAGTTCATTTTTAATGCACACTGGTCCAAAGCAAGTCCCTTTCTTTGAAAATATAGCTGAGCATCATTGATTTCTTTCAGCACTGGATCCCAGAAAAATAAGTACACAATGAATATGTATGACATGATGGAGGTCAACAGAGCTTCAGCATCGCCCTTTGTGTCCAGATTTTCGGAGACCTCTTCACTCAGTTCTTCCAAGGCACTAACAACGTGAGTCAAGTTCTTCTTAAGACTAGAAACAGCATCATACTTAGCACTCCACCGCGTATCAGAGACTCGCTTGACAGTGATTTTGGAATGTTTTGTTAAGACAAACGATGAGTAGAGGAAGAAAAGTAGACGAAAATTCGTTCAATTGTTCCAAAGAAAGTTACAGCATTAGGACTCAGTCCCGCGGCATGAACTCCAGCCAAGTTCAGCGAGTGGTTATTGCAAGGAATGAAAACAGCGTGTTTGCTAACATCAAGAATTCTGCGTTGAACTCCAAGATGAATACCTGCCATCGTAGTAGCATTGTCATACCCTTGACCATAACAATTCTGGATATCCAGCCCATCCTCACGGAGCTTAGTGACAATGAGATCAGTAACTGCCTCAGCAGTCTTCCCCTCTAATTTAATAAAATCAACGAAGGATTCCTTCACCTCTACATTACCATCTTTAATCGACACATAGCGAATTACCTGAGACATCTGATCAATATGCGATATATCTGGTGTACTATCGAAAATTATTGCAAAGTACTTTCCACTAGACACATAATTATCAATTATACATTTTCGAACATTACAGCCGATTAGTGTGATGAACTCATTTTGAATGTTAGGTGACAATACGTAGTGGATATCTTGTCAGTCATTCGTATTTTTGTAAGATGTTCCCTAATTACTGGGTCATATTTGCCCATTAGTTTTATTAACTCCAAAAAGTTTCCAGAATTGCCAGCTAGCCCAGCTTCTTCATTTAAGTTCTCTCGGTGCCCTCGGAATGCAAGATCTTGTTTTGCCAAGAACACGATGCAGTCATAAATTCCTCTCAGTATTTCTTTCCACTTAGCAGTAGCATGTTTTATTTGCAACTGATGTGCATTATCTGTTGTAGCATTCAACTGAAGGCGCATAGATAACTCTTTCCATTGTTCAAAGCATCGGGTATGATATGGACTGTTTTCATGTTCAGGTACTCTTGGATTCAGTTTCCTCCAAGAGTGGGTGGGTGGGTGACTTTGTGATGTAGATGAGGGTTGATCCTGATTATTTGGGGGTTCACTTGAAGTTGCCGCTTGAACATCTATCTCTAAAGATATATCACATTGCGGTTGATCTCCTTGCTTCCCAGAAGGCACTGAAGGTGTGTCTGAGAATCCCATTAACTGATGAAATCGCTTAGCAGCACGCTTGCCTTCCTCCTCTTTTTTTTCGCGAAGATTCTTGTATGCAGCACCACTCAGTCTCTGTCGTTTGCTCATGTTTGCTAATTCAGTAGGGTATCTGCAAAATAAAACAACCATTAATTATTAACATCATCAAAGCTCAAAGAATGCAAAGCCTAACCTAAATAATATAGGGAAAGTTTGAAAAATAGGGCAACCTTTCCGATGTGAAAATTTAACGCAACTATTTGTGGAAATAGTGGCATTGAGGTGGCATATATAGCATTTAATGATGATTTTTCATCAAAACCATGGATATTTTGTACACAAATAACGCGCGACAATGATGAGATATAATTTTTGGAGGGTTGCATTTTAAAACATAAAAACCCAAAATTTTGCATACTGCGCCCGCCTGACAGTAATTTGCCGCCCCTCGGAAGTGCCGCTCGGGGCGGTCGCCCCTCTCGCCCCTCCCTTGATACGCCACTGATCCAAGCTATCCATGAGTCCTGCCATTTATCCTCTAAGCTATGGACTTCTTGGTACGAAAACGTCTGTCTGTAGCTCCACTTAACTTCGACAGTGCAGTATTATTTCTAATCAATTGTATATATTTCTATCCTTAGTGTATGAACTGTTATTGTATTAATAATATTTGTCATATGGACTATAGTCTGCCAATAAACCTTTTCATTTCATTTTCATTTTCATTTCATATATATATATATATCCTTAACTCTAAAAGAAAATAGTTTTGTTGAGAGGACCAAAACTATTTAATCAGCCGCCCAAAGACCTAAGGAACACGAGTGGTGTTGCGGTGGACATCTTCAAAAGAAGATTAGACGCCTGGCTCAGAACAATTCCCGATAAGCCGGGCGTACCTGGCTATGTAAGGTGGAGAGTACAAGAAAACAACTCACTACATGCCCCAATAATGCGCTGCCGCAAATGTTCAATACTCCTAATTTTCTCTGCGTATACCACCGCTTTCAAGTGGCCCCAGAGATAAAAATCTAGTGGCGTGAGATCCGGGCTTCTAGCTGGCCATTCCATAGGCCCTCGACGTCCTATCCAATGACCATGGAATTGTTGGTACAGGTATTCCCTTACTTGGGTGCTGTAATGTGCAGGAGCGCCGTCTTGCTGGAACCATGTTGGGAAATTTCCTTCTTCATTCAAGACACTGGGAAATGCTTCTTCCTTGAACATACGTAGGTAGGTGCCTCCAGTGACATGTTCATCGAAAAAGAGGGGCCTATGATGCGATCCTTCCAAATGCCACACCATACCATCACCCGAGATGCACCTTGTTCCTTTGAAGAGGTATACCAGTGAGGGTTGTTTTGAGACCAGTAGCGGGTGTTCTGTCGATTTACCTCACCATTTCCATAAAAAACAGCCTCGTCACTGAACAGAATGGTGGACGGGAAATTGGCATCCCGAGCATATTGTTCCGTAGCCCATTCACAAAATTCCATCCGCCGGTCGGGATCATCTTCGCTTAATTTCTGTAGGATCTGAAGTTTATATGGATGCCATTTGTGAGCCTGAAGAATGCGATGGATGCTACTTTTCGACACTCCTGTCTCGGCGGACAATCGCCGAAGAGACTTATTGGGACTTCTGTTAAAATGAGCCAGGATAGCAGTCGCTGTATCATCGTCAGTGGACCTTCTTGAAGGTCCGCTGCGTGGTTTATTTTCTATGGATCCTGTTTCCTTAAACTTTGCAACAAGTCTGCTAACACAATTCTGTGTTATTGGCTCGCGGTCTGGATGCAGTCTGTTAAATTCAGCAGCGGCCTCTCTTTGACTCCGATTTCCTATGAGTAGAATTATCTGGATTCATTCTTCCTTGCTCACAGACATTATGGCCTGTAGAAAGAGAAAAATATGAATTATGGTTTGTAGAAATACAAAAATATGAATTTCTCCTATGATGCCCGACTTATGGGATACCCTATATATATATATATATATATATATATATATGATACACACAGACAGTGCATGGAACAAGGAACTCTTCTGGGATAATTAAATCCACTATAGTCCGAATAAGTAATGGTAAATGACAAATACCATAGTTTTTCTTTTTCATGATGCTAGCCCGACGTGGGCAACGGGTCACTCGCAAAGAGGTCCCATAAATATAGCTTCCCTCACCAGCTATCTGCAAAGCAGACAGGATCCAGCTTTGGGACATGGATCTAGGGTTTAAAGCAGCCTAGCCCTGCTACATTTAGAACCTCAATATAAGCAAAAGACTCGCTGCCTTCACGTCAGATTGAATACATCAAAGAAAAAGGGGTAACTATTATATTTTTAGGCAAAAACCAAAACTTAAACCTCAACTGGCAGAATTGAGCGGCCACTTTTCAAGGCACATAACATATTCGTTTCAAGATGGGAATGAACTCAGAATGGTTCCCTGAGTTTTATATGATACACACAGACAGTGCATGGAACAAGGAACTCTTCTGGGATAATTAAATCCACTATAGTATTTGTCATTTACCATTACTTATTCGGACTATAGTGGATTTAATTATCCCAGAAGAGTTCCTTGTTCCATGCACTGTCTGTGTGTATCATAAAAAACTCAGGGAACCATTCTGAGTTAATTCCCATATTATATATATATATATATATATATATATATATATATATATATATATATATATATATATAATTTAGTGGTGGACCGGATATTCGCATCCGCTTCATTTTTAACATCCGCATCCGCACTTCTGACTGCGTATGTTATGCGGATATTACCTCTAATAAATTATGCAATTTACAATTAAATTAGCTTATAAGGCCCAGTCATGCACATTTCATGTAAAGTATTAATTATTTTATTAATGAACAAACAAATATATAAACCTCAAAATATAAATACCTGGTAACAGAAAATTGAATGAAACTTGTTTCATTGAATTTTCTGTGGTTGAAACTCTTGAGAAAGTTATTATTTTTATCATAATGAAAACATTAATATTAATTTTAATTCTTATGCATTGCCTGCCATAATAGTAATATCACGAAATTTGAAAAATTATGTCATATATTCATAATTCTATATTATATTGATAGATTAACTAAATATCCGCATCCGCGGATATTGAAATTAAAGATCCGCATCCGCGGATGTTGAACATTAAAGATCCGCATCCGCGGATGTTAAAAAACTGACATCCGGTTCACCACTAATATATATATAATACTAGTGATGTACCGAGGTATCTGTATCGGTATCGGCCTGTTGCCGATGTATCGGTATTGGTGAAATTGTGGCCGATACTACCGATACTTTATAAAAATATTCAATTTTGATCCTTTAGATTCTCTAAACTGACATTCTTGATAAGATTCAGATAAAGAAGAATGATTAATAATTAACACATTGAAACCAAATAAAGCTGCTAGTCCCACTGCTGAGACACTATTTTGTTTGTTACTGGTACATCTATTAAATATGCAGAAATACCTGAAGATTGAAAAAAAAAAATGTTGTACCGTACCCATTTACGAAAAAGGGGTAGTGAAGAGGCAGTAGGAAATTAGTTTAACATTATTGGTAGAAGAGATATTAGAATTATAAAGAATAGTATTAAAGAGCATTTGAAAGGTTTTAAATCTTATTTCAAATTCCCACCATGGATTTAGATCAGGAAGGTCTTGTTTGTCTAATCTCTTAGGCTTTTTAGAGTTTGTAACTGAACAGGTAGATAATGGGAATGATGTATATTAGTGATGTACCGATGTATCGGTATCGGCCAAAGTAGCGGCAAAATTGAAGTATCGGGATCGGTATCGGTATCGGCCAAAATTTTGGTATCGGTACATCACTATATTATACAGTAATTATATTATCAGCCATTTAATATTCACATAAGTGTTGCACAAATTAAATATTAAATTTCCTCCAATAATTAATTAAACTAACAAAAATGACTTCATCAAAATAAGTTATTACATAATTATGTACTCAAGTAAAATAAGTACAATATAAGTAATTAGACTTTCTCTTTCGCTTCCTGAATCAAGTGTAACTCAGTAACTTAAGAGGCATTAAGTTACCCTTTTGTAATCACTTTTGTTAATTTCAATTTAAAAATACCTTTTCTGCTTTATTTATACAACGAAGAAAAGCCATTTCTTGTACGCCTTTTTTACCTTGGTCGTGTAATTGAAAGGACTTATCTTTAAAGAGTTTAAAATGAGTTTATGAATCTGAACTCATTTTTTATGAGTTTAAAGGGGGTTACTTGAAGATGTTTAAATATCCCGCAGATAGCTGCGTGGCATCAACTAATTGGGTCATGTTGGTATTTGGTATAACAGAGGTATACTTAGCATTTTGCCACCCCAAGACAGGAAAATTGTCACCACAGTGGCTTATAGTTGTGCCATTTGGTATCGCTAGTTTGCTATTAGGGGCTGCTGTTCGTTTTTATTTCAAAACTTATTTTTGAATCCATTTAATTTGTTAGTGCTTATAAGTTAGTTATTTTCTATATTTGTTTTCTTTGCTTTATTTACTCTATGTTGAAATACGACAAAATTTGCCGCCCCTCAAAATTTGCCGCCCTAGGCAGGTGCCTACTCTGCCTATACGTAAATCCGCCTATGGATATTATAACCCAATACCAACGTCCGCCCAAGCCAGTGCCCGTATCTCAGTGGGTAACACAGTTTCCCCGTAAGTGAAGCGAAGACACTGAGGTCGGGGGTTTGACTCCCGATAATGCTAGCTGGTAATAATAATCCAGAAGTTAGAAGGATGGATCGCATTAGTTGGCTTGAGCGCTGTATCAGTTTCTGGTCCTCCTCCCTCGTTACTGATGTCGGCCCAACTGATCCCTACTACCCTGGTAAATAAAAGTCGCTCTACTGTACATATTAACTTTGGTAGACTTGAATCACAATACAGAGAAAACTTGTATCTGATTGGGACAACTAACTACTTCGTTAATTATTTAACCAACACAAACCAACCTAAATGGTTACTTTAACCAAACTCCACCATGCTTATGCCTTTCTGGTAACAAACTGCATTATATGGTTGAATTAACCATTTAATTAAGATGGTTATCAAATTTTCGGTTAATGTTAACCAAAAATAGATACTGTACAACCAACCGATTAAAGAGATTAATTTAACCAAATTCAACCCATGCGGTGATTGCACTAACATCCTTATCTTTTACACTAGCACTTATATAAGGACGGACCCCGCCATCCAACTACAGTCCAGACCCAATGTCGCTTAACTTTGGTGATATAACGGGAAGAGGTGTTGCAACGTGGCCATGATTCAATTCATCATTTTGAAGTTGTTGCCAGATGTTTGGGGCTGTTAGAAGGACCAGAAACTGGCACAGTGCTCAGGCCAATTAATGCGGCCCACTGCGCTAACTCCTTAATTATTATTAACCAGTATCATAGGGATTCGAACCCTGACCCAAGTCAGTATCCTCACTTCGCCTATAGAAAAATTGAGTTATCCACTGAGCGACGAATGATGGCTTGTTTGGTAGTTGCCAACAAGTTGCCAACGAGTATTTTTTGTCTATTTTTATATTTAGGTATTTAATAAGAAACTTCGTGATTAAACGATTGATAATTTTAATATCATAATTATTTTCAGCCGAAATTGCTTCATAAAAGAATCGAAATTTCCTTTTGGAATTTCGGTCAGGAAATTTGATTTTTGAAAATTTCTAATCGAATTATCTCTCTCTCTCTCTGTCTCTCTCATTCTGTAATATCGAAAACGAGTTCTCTCTCTCTCTCTCTCTCTCTCTCTCTCTCTCTCTCTCTCTCTCTCTCTCTCTCTCTCTCTCTCTCTCTCTCTCTCTAGGATTAAAAATCAAAGGAAATTAGGACCCTTTCTTTCATAATTATAATTCCAACCGCTATTTAATTTTTTCTTTTTCTTTCTGAAGTAATCAACAAAATAAATAAGACATTTTAAATCATAATTTACATTTCAAATACATTAAAAAAATGAGTTTTTAATCCGTTCTTTAATTAAAAAAAATTTTAAAAATGGAGTTTAAATATTTTTATTTTTATTTTTTTTAATTATTTATTGACATTTTCTTTTTTTTTTTTACAATTTTTTTTCTTTAGTTATGCCTTTTAATGTGAGAAAAACGGATTTGTGTATAGAGTGTATTAGAAGAAGATACCCCGAAATTACTCATGTCAAAATCATTATCGGTTTCTTAACCTAACCTAACCTAACCTTACATGACCTAACAGACCTATCTATACCCATTTCGTCGCCAAGACCAAAACATCGATACTCTAAAATCTAACTTAACCAAATCTAACCTAATAATAACTTGTCGATAGAATGTCAAGTCGATCAGTTGTCGTAAGGCTTGACCTACCCTAACTAATATCCTAACTTGACATAGAGGAGTATGTCAATGCAATTTTGTATAGTTAGTTAGTTTACATTGGCGTAAGAACACGTTATTTTTTTAAATTTATGATCAGTAATTTTTTGTGATTTCATCACAGTAAACATCATTATTTTAAGTTGAACTGAATTTCATTTTAGAGCTGAAAAGTGGGTGGGCCAATGCCCCTCCGGCTCCCCCTCCCCTGTTCCAACGCCTTTGGTTAATTAGTTAGTTAGTAATTTACCAGAACTACCGTAGATAGAATAATTAGAAAGAACTTTCTCTGATTTTATTGAAAATGAAGAAGGCTCGAACATTTGGTGAACATCTCAACAGTTAAAAGTCGAGACATTTTTTTATTATTTTTGTAGGTGGAAAATGCATGAAAATATTTAGAAGAGGGAAGCACTTGTAACACCACTCGATCGAAGCTTTTCGATAGCTTTAACCGGTCTTTTTAAAGCCTGGTTATGGGGGCCTTCCTCGAAAATGGACATTATAACCAATTTGATAATGGAGATTGGTCAGGATGTATGAACAGCACCTATTTAATGACAACTACTAGTAGTGTTATTTGTTAACGCAGTGTTTCCCAACCGGAGCAGCCCGGGTGCCTCCTACGGGGGTCGTAAAATTTCATAAAAATTACAAAAATAAGTGATAGAGACTTATTAACCCATTAGTGCCCATTGGTATTATTTCCTACCGCCAAAATTGCTTGTCATTATTGCATCAATTCTTCTCGTATTCACGTGATCTTCGGTATGAGTCACTGATATGACGCAATCTTTTAGATTCTCAAATCGATCCATTTTCAATGAATAGAATATTTCCTTTTAATTAAAAGGAAATGAAATGGATCGATTTGAGAATCTAAAAGATTGCGTCATATCAGTGACTCATACCGAAGATCACGTGAATAAAAAAAAAAAGTGATGCAATAATGGCAAACAATTTTGGGGGTAGGAAATTCTACCAATAGGTACTAATGGGTTAAAAAGTTACTGAAAATATGACACCGACAGCGTATGAAGGAGATTCTATAATAGGACCATTACTAGCGTTTAATAACCGGGAATTCCCGGATCCCCGGAAATGAAATTTAAAATTCCCCCCAAAAACGGGAAATTTTGGCAATTGAAGAAAAGAACGTCATAAATATATAATTTGGTGCTGAACTTTTTCGCTGATTAATAAGTGTAGACTACAAAAAACGCAGTATGCTCTATGCCAGGGATTCTTAACCTCTGGGTCGCGACCCAAACTTAGGTCATTAAATTATCATTCATCAGACATGGGGTCATTATCATTGTAATGGTAATTAATTATAATTAATTACAAATCTCTTGTAATGATAATGAAGAAAATTTCGAGGCAATAATGGTAATGATAATGGTAATGAAAGGTCTGTAATGAATCATTACACATCATTACATTTTCATTACAGTGTAATTTCAATATATATATATATATATATATATATATATATATATATATATATATGCGACTTCTAATTCCTCCCAGTCCCAGCGAGCACCAAAGCAGTGCAAGTTGTTCAATTTTATGGCTGCTCCAGCTCCCTCTACAGCTTCTCAGAACCCTATTGTCACCAGATGGACAGCTACCTTGGCCAGCCCTGCATTGATGAGGACTGCAATCTCCTGACATGGTGGAGGGACAATGCACATCTGTATCCTGACGTATCTGTTCTTGCTGCCAAGCATCTTTGCATCCCTGCCTCCAGTGCACCGGTGGAGCGCTTATTCAGTATATTCAGTATTGTAATGATCATTACAATGATAATGAAGGGCTTGTAATGATAATGTAATGATAATGAAACAACAACGCTGTAATGGTAATGATAATGAAAAATTTCTGGTAATGATAATGATAAACCTTGTAATGACCCCATGTCTGTCATTTATCATTTATTTATGTTATCTCTAATCATTTTGCCATTATTATATTTATTTTATTATCTATTACGAGTGAACTGTTTGAAGGCATTCGTCGCCGAGCTAGACCCCGAGACCAGAATTTGGATCGCAGCCTAAAAAGGTTAAGAACCCCCACCGCAGTCTATGCAGTGTGTACCGAGTCACGAAATCTTCCAGTCAGTTAATTTCAACATTTTGAGAGTATATCATCCTTTGATTCTATTTGGGACTCCTTCAAAAATAAAGATAATGAGTTAAATGAATGTATGATTTGTAAACAAAACATGAAGCGCAAAGGGAGCTCAACAAGCGGAATGAAGCGGCACTTTAATTAAAAGTAAACAGGAAGGATCAGCAAAGCGGTTTTCTTTCGAGTGCCTTTCTTTTCTCTTGTCCAAATAATTTGAAGGAAAGTCTCTCGGATATCCTCGAAATGGCAATTAAGGAATCAATGACGAACAGAAAGGTTCTCCCACCAGAAAAAAAAATCAAACACAACAAATTGGCGCATAGGTCTCGCGAAAAAGAATTTTCATTTTTGAAGCAACAAATCAAAGGACAGCCTCTCTCCAAATGTTATACAACGTCCTTAGTATTCTCTCACTTACTTCTGCTGAGGCTGAAAGAACCTTCTCTGTGTGTGGCTTGCTCGTAACAAAGTTTCGTAACACTTCGTGATTTCTCTTTGAATGTTCCTCGTTTCTTAAAAGCATACATGGAAAGAGAACAAATCGTCCCCCCAAAATTAAAGTAGAAAGACGTCAAAAGCAGAAAATAAGCAAATATTTAACAACACTTTTTACATGTTTAATGTTTATTCCAAAATCCAAAGTTTAAATTTAAGATATTTTACTGTAGTTTTTCGGTAATCCATAATCCATAATCCATATATATATATATATATATATATATATATATATATATATATATATATATATATACAGTCGTCAATGTCATGCACTGAACAAAATATTCATAATTAGCAAAGGGTGACTTAATGTTGTTGTTTTTTTGTTATACAAATCTAATATTTCTTTGATGAACCTTTTGCAAAATGGTTAAAATAAAGAACACTTTTCGTTACTTTAATTTATCCTTTTAGTTTTAACCGATTTATCAATTTCCAGTATCCCACGAATTCTCTGGGAAATGGAATTTAAATTTCCCGTTTCCTGGGAAATCCAAAACCTCTTTCCCTGGATTAAACAATAGTCATTACAACTATACGTAATTAAGGGAGAAGAGAGAGAGAGAGAGAGAGAGAGAGAGAGAGAGAAGAGAGAGAGAGAGAGAGATAGATTAGCTTTGTATAAAGATTCTGTTTGAAGGGTTGAAAGAATTCTAATTTAAGGTAGCTTCAGAAATGAATGAATGACAGCGTAATTTTACATCTCGTCCAAAAGGAATTTTAATGAAGGATGTAAATATATATTCTTTTCATCATGTTACATTCATTAATTTACATTATATAATTAATAATCATAATTGATAATTATATAACTAATAATTATATAAATAATTTGTTACTCATTTTATAATAAATTATATATCAATTTTATATGGAATACCTTGAACCAAAAAGGGGTGAAATAAATACTTAAGTAATGCTGAATCCACTTGATGATACGCAGACTAAATCTCAAGCAAATGTAGTCACTTTTTTCACGCAGTTCCATGCGGCAAGCGTATGTGGTCAAATAACCATGTTACAATTCTGATTCTTACATAATGCCATAAGACAGTGGTGATTAATCAGAAATTTTATTTGAATAAGAACTTGTGTGTGTATATATATATATATGTATATGTATATATATATATATATATATATATATATATATATATAATTTTCTGGGGGAGTGAGAAGCAGTTTACGTTTTAACTGCGTAAATCTGGAATTTAAATATAAAATCCAATTTCAACGGCAATTTTAAACTCATCAAAATTCTAAGACATTAAAATCTCTTCCTGAGTATTAAATTCAAATTAGGGGTATCAATTTAATGTATAGTAGGATTACCTCTCTCTCTCTCTCTCTCTCTCTCTCTCTCTCTCTCTCTCTCTCTCTCTCTCTCTCTCTCTCTCTCTCTCTATATATATATATATATATATATATATATATATATATATATATATTAGTGATGTAGCGGATGTCATTTTTTTCACATCCGCGGATGCGGATGAGGATGTTTGATTTCAACATCCGCGGATGCGGATGTCTACATTTTCGTTATTTTTTAGGATATATTCGAGATTTGTTGTGTTTAACGTATATAATAAGTTATTATATAGAGAGAGCTGTAGCTATAATGTAGTATAATTGATTAATTGTACAATAATTGCTGTACTTTTCTCTGAACATATAAAATAATATCAAGCATCTAACTAATATAGAAATCAAATAGTGAATTCGTCTGCAAATAAATTCGTTATATTTTGTTGAGTTTCAGCCACAATTAGAAACCATAATTGTGTTACCAGGATGCGGGACGTGAACCCAACTCAAATGCATCCCACCAACCTCTTTCCCCAACCTCCACCCTTATAGAAAGAGATCTTTAATTAGCTTGATAACTATTTATATAAGTTTAAAGTTTTATTAGGCATATTTATAAATGAGTAATTAAAATAAAGTAAACTAAGATGTTCATCGTTTAATGTTCAAACTTAATTATAGGAAGGTTATGCTTAAGGAACATTAATTTTTCTGCCTTTTCTGCTGCCAGTCTGTTTCTCTTTTCATCATATATTAATCCAGCACTGCTAAATAATCTCTCGCTTGGTACGTTTGTTGGAGGACAGGCTAAATGTTTCCTTGCAAGTTTACTCAAGTATGGATAGATATTCTGCGTATTTTTCCACCAACTAATAGGATTGTCACATGCAGCCAGGCGTTTTTCTTGGTGATAGCTCTCGATCATTTTTACTACATCTTTTGACATCGCGTAGGTCTCGTCATTGCTGCTTGACTCAAGAAACTGAGAGACAGATTCTGTGATAGATTTGCTTGTTGAAGGTGTTGGTTCTGTCACTGAAACCTTTATTCTTTTGGTGGGTGGCGAAGCGACAGATTCAAGAGATTGAAGCTCTTCAACTGCTTTGCCAAGTGATGATTTAACTCGTTCTAATGTACTAGGTGAAAATAACTTAGCTTTGTAACGTGGATCTAAGTAGGTTGCAAGAGAGTAACTTCATACAAGAACAGCCTCTCGTCTTGTCGCTTGCATCACTTTTGCGCACAATGAACTAGTTCTATTAATATAGTAGAATTTGATAATTTCCGCTTATTAATGACATTTTATCTCAACGGTCCACATCCGCACGACATCCGCAGTCCAAAGTGCGGATGCGGGTGCGGATGCGGATGCGAGAAAATGTGCGGATGTTCCGCGGATGCGGATGCGGATGTGACCTACATCACTAATATATATATATATATATATATATATATGAAAAATTATTTCACGAAAGTGACACGTGAAAAATATTTATGATGAATAAAACCACGAAGGGAAAAGAAACACAAAGGGGTGCTCAAGCATCCTGAGGATGTCATTAGACGAAAGCGCTTGAGCACCCCTTTGTGTTTCTTTTCCCTTCGTGGTTTTATTCATCATATATATAACTATATATTATATATATATATATATATATATATATATATATATATATAGGATGAATGGGATGAATTTCACAATTAAACACGTGAAATGAATGAATGATGCAAACCCACAACGAAAAAGAAAAATGATTCCAAGGTCTTTCGTGTAATCAGAAGTACACCTCGTCAGGGAATTCCTTGACGAGGTGTACTTCTGAATACACGAAAGACCTTGGAGTAATTTTTTTCCTTGTGGATTTCCATCATATATATATATATATATATATATATATATATATATATATATATATATAGTCTCGCATTTATAAATAGTACACCCGGTTGTAAGCGTTGTTGCAGAGGGATCAGTAAAACGAAATTATAAAATTAGAAATAACGAATCGGTATCATCTCACTCAGTATTATTCCCATTCCCAATATAATTCCCGTTCCCAATATGATTCCCATTTTCAATTCCGAATCGAAGTGGGAAATCCTTCAGTGAGAATCTGAAAGGAGGAAATCCTCAAATAGATTTAATCCCATTTCATCCCATTCTCATTCTCAGCCACGGATTCCCAATTTTGGTCATCATTAGTTTGGTTAGGTTAGGTTAATGTTAAGTTAGGTTAAAGTAAATATGTAAATATAAATTAATATAAACTGAAATGCATAAATATAACTAGGTCAGTGTCACTAAAGAAATAATATAGAACTAAAAGAAAATTGGTTGGTAGATAAATGGGTACCCTGGGTAGCCTTGTGGTTAAGACGCTGGGTTGCTGGTGGGGCGTGGTTCGGATTCCATGTTAAACTGTAGGTCTAATAAGGTGGCGTGATAAGCTTGACCTTCGACAGAATGAACAATTCGGGCGGAAGCAATACCAAGGTTAGCCAAAGAAATATAGAAATAAAAGCTCAATCACTAAATACGTAATTTCGGATCTCTCTCTCTCTCTCTCTCTCTCTCTCTCTCTCTCTCTCTCTCTCTCTCTCTCTCTCTCTCTAAAGCGTATGTCCGCCTGTGTAGGGAAGTGAAGGCGAAGGTTAGACGAGCGAGAAACGTAACGAAGAACTACGGGTGGCAAGCCTCTGCAAGGGGAACCCTAAGGAGTTCTTCAGTTATGTTAATAGTAGAAAGCGGCATTCTGCGGACCTCCGACGCGGACATCGCCAATGTGCTTAATGAGTACTTTGCGGGAGTGTTCACCAGGGAGGATACCCGCGTCATTCCCGAGCCAGGCGTGAGGCACGAAGGTGCTGGCCTGGATAGTGTTCGATGTACCGCGACAGTCGTTGCCGATAGAATAGACAAACTGAGCGCGTTTAAGGCTCCTGGGCCAGACCAGTTTCTCCCCAGAGTGTTGCGGGATGTGCGCGACCAGGTGGCTCCCCACCTGGCTACAGTCTTCAACAAATCCTTGGAGACGGGCCAAGTGCCTGGTGACTGGAGGGAAGCCAATGTGACCCCTATCTTTAAGAAAGGGGATCACGAAAGTCCAGGGAACTATCGTCCCATTAGTCTCACTTCAGTTGTAGGTAAATTATTAGAGGGGATAATAGCGGATAGGATCGTTGACCATTTGGATTCCTACAAGTTGCTTGTGGACTCACAACACGGGTTTAGACGGCATAGGTCGTGTCTCACCAACTTGCTCGAGTTTTTCCACGTCATGTTGAGTGAGTATGATAAGAGTAGGGCGATTGATATACTTTATCTCGACTTTCAGAAAGCCTTTGATAAGGTACCTCACCGCCGGCTAATGGCCAAAGTCCGCGCGCTGGGTATCGGTGGGGAAGTAGGTAGGTGGATTGAAAACTGGCTGAAGAATAGGCGGCAGAGGGTTGTAATGAAAGGGGCTAGTTCGGGTTGGGCCTCGGTCACTAGTGGGGTTCCTCAGGGTTCCGTTTTGGGGCCGCTGTTGTTTATCATTTACATAAATGATATAGACGGTGGCATCGTCAGTCGGATCGCCAAATTCGCTGATGACACCAAGCTTGGGGCCAATGTTGGGACGCCGGAGGCGATCGAGCAACTGCGTGCGGACCTAGGTAGGATAGGAGAGTGGTCCGAAAAATGGCAAATGCCGTTTAACTTGGGTAAATGCAAGGTGATGCACATTGGCTACGCCAATCCCAAGTCGGACCTCTCTATGTTGGGGAGTAATATCGAGGCGACTGATTTGGAAAAGGACTTGGGTGTGCTAATTAGCAGCGACCTTAAGTTTACCAAACAGTGCGTAGAGGTGGAAAAGAAAGCTCAGAAGCTGTTGGGGTATATCAGGAGGCAATTTCAGTTTCGGAACAAGGAGATTGTGCTCTCACTGTACAATTCCCTGGTTCGGCCGCACCTGGAGTATGCTGTGCAGTTCTGGTCGCCCACCCTCAGGAAAAATATTGAGAGGCTGGAGCGAATGCAGGTGAGGGCCACAAAGTTAATCCCTTCCGTTAGGCATATGGGCTACAATCGACGGTTACGCGCCCTGAACTTGTTTTCGCTGGAAACTCGGAGGCTGCGCGGTCAACTGATCGAGGTTTTCAAGCTCTTACGCGGGTTCAACGATGTCGATTTTAGAAGCATGTTTAGTTTAAATGATAACCCAACTCGCAACAATGGTTGGAAGTTGGATTTGAAACGGTTTAGGACTAGTGTATGTGGGAATTACTTTACGTATAAGAATTGTGAAACGTGGAACAGTTTACCTTCAGAAGTTGTGAACAGTTCCTCTGTGGATCATTTCAAGAAAAGGTTAGACCAAATTTTGCACGCTATTTGAGTGTGTAGAAAATTTTCCGTGGCACCCATTGCCATTGGTACCTCCTCTGTATGGGCCGCAAGGCCTTTTGAGGTACTTCTTTTCCTTGTAACTCTTTGTAACTCTCTCTCTCTCTCTTTTCATCCAGATTGTAGATAAAAAGAGGCATTTAGAATATCAATTATTACTCCAACGAGGAAAAGGAGTAGAGGGTTGGAGCGTTGGGGGAGAGTAATCGGCGCTTTGGCCTTTGCTCTCTCTCCCCCACCCCGACCTCCACTGTGTTTTCTGACAAAAGGTCTCATAGAAGTGGGGGAATTTCTCTCCCACGGCCTGGCAGATTTATTGGCGTTCCGTCCCTGGCACTTAGTGCTATGTCTTTAAGGGTTCTGTTGGCCTTATTATGGGGCCAGTAGGCCCCCCGTGGTTCGAATACTCAAACCCGTCGATCAGCGAAGTTAAAGCGACATTGAGTATGTACAGTAGTTGGATGGGATAACGAGCTCTACGTCCAAATGATGTAGCGACCCTTGGTTAGGATCCCACGTAAAGTTGTAGGTCCCCATGAAAAAACAATAGGTTTCTAAATAAACGGTATTGAAAACGTTAATTTATATTTGCAGATATAAATACTCACCACCGTAAAATGATTTCGTAAAGGAGTGAAATGAGAGACGAGGGAAAAATCGGTTTCATTAATGACCCTTGAATTAGAAGTGCAAAAGTCAACTGCGCATTGATGGCTTGAAAGATGGGAGGAGGTAGAAGGAAATCTTCAGGGTCGCCCTAGGACGGGTGCTTTAAAAGGAAAACGGACGAAAGAACCTTACCTTAAATTTACCTTAAAGCGCTTCTGCCTCAAGGGTGCGCTGCTCCCACGAAGTCCACTCAGCGCCTCCTGAGGCGGGGCCACGACGGGGTCGCCACCCTTCTTTTCTCTTGCTCCTGCCATACGATTTGGTCCCCTATTGAATTTGTGGGGGCTGGTCTGGCAGAGGAATACCCTGACACTGTGGGTTGGTCGGGTATGTTGGCTAAAAACATGTCCAAGTGTTTTTTAAAAGTATCTACTGGGACTGCACTTATATCTCTAAGGTACTGAGGCAAGGAGTTAAACAGGCGAGAACCCTGCCTAGAGATACTATTATATTGAAGGGTTTGAATCCTTCTCAGACTGTTTGGTGGGAGGTGATATTTTTTACACATTCTGCCAGTTCTTGTTAAGGTGGGCACAATTGGTTCAGTATTGGGGGCAACTAAAAGCCCTTCTAGAATTTTCCAGGTGTAGATTAGGATGTATCTCTCAAACCTTCTCTCTATGGAATAAAGGTTGAGGCCTCTAAGCCTATCCCAGTAGTTTAATTTGTTTTTACTCACCTGTTGCCCATCAGGTTTTTAATATACGAGGTAAAGGTTCTTTGTAGGCCCTCAATTTTTTGCAATTCATTCTGTTTGTGGGGAAACCATAATTGAGAGCAGTAGTCAATGCGTGGAAGGACAAGTGATTTCCACAGGGTAAGCATGGTCATACTGTCCCTAGTTCTGAATGTCCTCAGTATATATCCTATTAGTTGTTTGCATGATGAGGTTACTTTGTCAATGTGCCTGTTGAATGTTGCATCTTCAGATAATATAATCCCTAGATCCCTGACATGATCAGTTTGTGCAATATCTTTTCCTGTGGGTCCAGTGTAGTTGAATTGTTCTTTCAGGTATTTATTTGGTCCATACTTAATTAGTTCAAATTTGTCTTCATTGAAGGCCATATTGTTTGCATCTGCCCATGCATATATAGTTTGTAGATCTTTTTGTAGCTCTACACAGTCTTCTTTTTCTGTAATTGGTCTTAGTATTCTGGTATCATCTGCGAATGACAGGAGAGAGCTTCCTAGGTTACAGTTTATATTGTTTAGCATTATAATGAATAGAATTGGTCCTAGTACTGTGCCTTGCGGCACTCCACTAATCACTTCTTTTTCTATAGATCTTGCTCCATTTACAGTTGTTATTTGTTTTCTGTCAGAGAGAAAGGCATGGATCCATTTTCCTACTTTTCCACAAATACCAAGTTCTTTTAGTTTATGGAATAATATACCATGGTCAACCTTGTCAAAAGCTTTTGCAAAGTCTAGATAGATGACATCAACATTGTGGTTTTCTCCCAAGTATTGTAGGATTGTATTGCAATGGTCTATAAGTTCAGTAAGGCAGGATCTCTTGTGTCTGAAGCCATGTTGAAAGTCTTCTAAGAGATGTTCATTTTCTATAAAACTGACAATGTGCCTTTTCGGTTCTTTCTCAAATATTTTAATAATATGGGAAGTCAAAGATATGGGTCTATAGTTCTTGGCTTCCTTTCTTTTGCCTCCTTTGTAGATTGGGGTAATATTTGCTTGTTTCATGATTGGTGGTATTCTACTGGTGTCCTCGGATAAAACGAGGAATAACCTCTTTGCCAGCGTTGTTGAAATCAAAGGCAATCTTAGTTTGTCAATTAATAGCTCTTGAATGATTCAGGGATTTCCACGAATTTGGAATTCGAGTTTTTGAATGCGAATAAAATTTAACGGAAATACACAAACAAGTTCGTTCAAACTTTACCCAGTAACACCTTAATGATGACGTAGATTTTCCCCAATAAAAAGACCCTCTCCTCAAGAAATTACGGCGGAGTTCATCGTAGGCGTAGTAATAACACCCGATAATTCATGGAAAAATTATTTTTGAAGCGAGTAATGGACGCGTATCTGTTAATACTTTGGCTCGAATGACTTTGGAGTAAGACAAATAACGACAAGACAGCAAACAAGGTTTACATCAGATCAGTATATTGAGATTCTTGAAGTAACGTTGCCTAAGTCAGAACCACGAAATTGCCATATACCAGGGCCGGCCAACCTCATGCCCGCGGGCCAAAAGTTGCCCGTTTGACTTTTGGAGGTTACCCGCCTCAGAAATAATAAATAAAAAAAATATTAATTCTATAAAAAAATTAAAAAATAAATAAAAATTAAATAAAAAATAAATAAAATAATTATTATATGCACAATCAGTGATATACTGTATACTGTTTGTTTTAGACACCAATATTTCCCTACCCTTCAGGATCTTAGTGACTTTGCTACCACCTCGACGTTGTTTCTTGTCGATCGCTTTACCGCACGGAACATTGTATTCAGAAGTAAGTTTTATTTGTAATTTTTAAGATTTTGTATTTGGCAAAAGTTTAGTATAAATTTACTTTGATAAACGGTTATTTACAGTTATTAATTGTGATATTTTAATGATAATGATGAAATATTAAGGTGGCCCGCTTGACTTTTGATTTTTTATAAAGTGGCCTGCTGACAAAACACCTTGGCCGGCCCTGCCATATACGAAACGCGTCCAAATTAGGCATATAACAGTCACGCGTCAAGAAGAGTTCACCAATATTTTTATGAACAACCTTCAAATGATCTACTCGACTGGCCAAGCGTAGCAGCAACGTGCGACTCGAACCTAATCGAAAATCTTTCTGGTATAATTTGCGAATAAAAGGTCATAAAATAAAGTAATAAAAATAAATACGAACAAATAAAATTAGAAATAAACTAATAAAGTATAACGACGAAAGTTTCTATCGTAAATTACAAAATATTTCGGATCAAGTAAAGATAAGCACCCCCAACCTTTTTTTAGTTTGCTTTATAAGGCTAACTAACGAAAATATCACGACTTAACCTAATCAATCGTTAGGTCAAATGTACGTCCTTGACGATTGGTTAGGTTAGGTCGTGATATTTTCGTTAGTTAGCCTTATAAAGCTAACTAAAAAAGGTTGGGGGTGCTTATCTTTACTTGATCCAATATTTCTACCAAATACCCGAAACAGGAACGTATCCAAAGAACTCGCATTTATACATTTGAATAAATAAAACAAACCTGATTCAATCTTATCCTGAACACTTTTTTCTCTTAAGTTGAGAAACAAAAATAAGAGAATTAAACGAAAAAAAAAAATTTAAAATTCAAAATAAAGAAAAACAACAAAAATTGGAAGATAGATACAGCTTAGATAGATAGATAAATAAGAGAGACGGATAAACTACAGTTCGAACATCAAACATCAACCCATACTTGAACTATTTCAGTCCTCGTTGACTCTAAAAGAATTGAAAAACTATACGTTTTAAAGCGACATCTGCCAGATCTTTCTTGAACTGCAAATTCAGTATAAACAAATGTTTTGTGTCTCGGTTGTATGAAAAAAATAAAAGATTAGTGTTTTGTTTGAACATCCCACGACATTTTATTGACATTAACGACACAAATATATAAAAAAAAAATGGAGCTATTGAAGAATAGGGACCCCAGCCTTCTTTAGTTAGTCTTATAAGGCTAACTAACGAAAATATCACGACCTAACCTAACCAATCGTTAGGTTAACTGTACGCCCTTGACGATTGGTTAGGTTAGGTCATGATATTTTCGTTAGTTAGCCTTATAAAGCTAACTAAAGAAGGCTGGGGTCCCTATTCTTCAATAGCTCAAAAAAAATTATATACAGGGTGGCGTAAAAGCCGCGCACCATAGTAAGTTTCAGTGTTAACTACAATATATTATTTTGTTCTTTTAGGTAGGGGATAGCTGCGAAATTAAGAATAGAGGAGAGGGTGAGCTTGGTTTTAATGTATGGAATACCAAGTACTATAAATCGATGAATCGGTACAGATTTTAAATTTTAATTTGTAAATTTAAACTTTTGCGCCACCCTGTATAAATAACTCCTTCACACCCACTTTACTGATTTGAGGACATTAAACGTTTTTGAGATAAAAAAAGAAATAGACTTACGGCAATTATGATTAACAATGGGTAAATATACAAACAGGAGTACTGTATTTATTCCTCGGATATCTTTTAATGAAAACGAAGGGTCATTGAGACGGAATTTTTCTGAAAATTAATGAAATCTCTTTTTTTTTAAATATGTATTGATACTCCTACAATATCCCTAAACGTTGCAGGTTAGTTTGCATTATTTTTATTCATAATAATTTACTATAACGACTTATATTATTAAGTTGCCAATTAATGTAGTTTTTATAATAATATTTACAAAATGTCTTCGAGGAATTGTGTCGGCAACTGGACAGTCGATTGAAAAATTCTGTTCAAAGAATCCCAACAAATACAGTATTTATGGGTAATAAAGATGGTGTTTCAGACACGATATTTTGAACCGACTGTAGGCATATTCTCCTGGTTAGCAATATGCATCTAGCCATCTTACTAGTAAAACTAAGCAACGTAACGGTTGTTAC